>PVJO010003601.1:0-120819 GCA_004026905.1 Hystrix cristata | reverse complement strand
CTGAGTTTATCCAAAATCTTTAAAATTGCTGGGTTCCCGATCGTTACCTCCTAATGGCTATCGAGCCCATCCCATGGCCACCGAATCCTGCGGAAATCAGCCCTCCTCCGGCCGCGAGCCTCCTGGAACGCCAGGTCAATGTGTGTTGGTTTGATTCGAGGACAGGAGGAACCTTATCCAAACTGCCCCAGAGTCAGGTCCAGAAAATGAATAGCCTAATTAATAGAAATCATTATCAAATCACACAATTAACATCTTAGAGCAAAACTACACCTTTCGATGGAGTGCCCAGCTGTGCTAATGAATGGATTCAGGGAATATTTATTGAGTTTCTACTATGTGTCTGTAACTCAAACCAGAAAAAAATGCCAGGGACAAGCTGCCTTCCGTATCAGAAAAGACAGCTCAGACCGTCCACAAAGCCAGTGTGCCAACAGCCACAAAGGGGGATACAGTGAAAAAACACAGGAAGGCCAGGACATCCTCGGGAATGTCAAAGACCTCCCATTGGGCAGAAATTGTTCTTCCTGACTGAGGCTCCTGGGCCTCAGACAGGGCAAGCTCAGCGGGGGACCACTGTCATGCAGAGGCAGTGGCCAGAAGCCAGGGCAGGCTGGGCCCCTTGGCCCCCAGGGGTCTGCCTGAGGACTATCAGAAGGCATGAAGGGTCCATAGCGGACCCAGAGCAAGGGCATGTGCAGCAGGCACGTCTGGTGAATGCCAGTGCGCGGAGAAAGGGTGCAGTGAGGCTGCCTCCACACGGAAGCGTGTTCTGATCGGGTGGGCAAATGATCGGTGGATGGGACTCAAACTGCGATCAAGGTTTCGTGAGAAGCTGTCTGTGTCTACGTGTGGATACAGATGCAGATCACAAGTGAACTCGTACCAACGTGGAGCACCAGCTCGTGGCTCTGCGTCAGTCAGGGGAGGAGGGTGACTTTGTAGGGTCACTGTCACGGAGGAGGCGGGTGCTGGTGGCACAGAAGAGAGAGGGGAGCGGGCCACAGCCCGAGGTCTCCTCTGCAGAAGTCCTCTGGCGGAAGGAGAGTGGCAGGGCACGAGAGCAGCCCCTCTCCAGGCGCATGACCTCTGCTGTGCTGTCCACGGAGACCCGGGGAACGCGGGCCGCTCAGAGGGGCTGAATTCAGCACAGAGCTCTGTGCCCAGTCCTTGCCAATGCAATTAAAACCACTACAAAGCATGGGCATTCCACAGATGCACAAAAATTACCATGAGCCAAGTCCACCGCTGGGGGTACCTGCCCCTCTGTGCTGGTGAGGCCACTCGGCTTTGAACATCCCAAATGGCAAGACTGCCTGGCGGGAGCCTCGCTTTGTCTGCTCTCAGATCTTTAGAATTCTCTCATCCGCATCTTTGGCCAAAGGCAGGATGGGGGACCTCGCAGAGACCTCGAGTCGGGGCACCAAGAGTTATGCCATGCAGGGATGTGGTGGGCTGAGTCCCTGTCCCACGCAGAGTGGTCCACCTGCTGCACCATGCTGTGTATGGTGGAAGTCTGCCTTCCCCACCACTGAGAGGCTGAGGAGCAAGGTGCCACCCACTCTACTGTGTCCTGTCTGGAACAATTAAGTTCTTAATGAACTCAGTGCTGGCCTGCACCTTGCAGCCATGGCCACACCAGTCAAATGCAGTTGTCTGCTGCATCCTCCTATGGTGCCCGCGGGGCCCCAGGACACTCTCTGCACTAGTAGTGCTGAAGGGTGGTCTCTGGGCACTCTCTCCCCTGGGGAGGGGGAAGTCACTCCTGGGACTCAGAGGCAGCCACCATCCTTATGTCAGGTGCATACCAATTTGACACCCTTGTCTTCCAACTCTGCTGTCTGCCATAATGCACACCTAGTACTCTGTCTGGCTTGAGAGCTGGCTACAAGGGGTCTGACAATGGTTGCTAACAGCAGCCGGGCGGGTTCTCTGGTATCAACCCAGCCAGTCAAGTCTTGGAGGAGGAAACTTCTTAAGGTCACCCCTGCTGGTGTGGCGACTTCCACTAGTTTTCCTTCACCTGCCGGCTCTGCTCAGGCCCTGGGTGCTGCCCTCCTCCGCCCTGCCGAGTCCAGCCCTCCAGACAGGGTCAGCGGTGGCTGAGTAGTTTGACCTAAGAAAATGGGCTGTAGCTCTTCATGGAGCTTTGCAGCGCCCCAGTCCCATTGCCTGCGCCACGCTGAGGGCCCGACAGAGGGCACCCCGAGTCGGCCCCCGCTGTGTGTGCCCAGGGGTAGCTGGAGACTGGAACAGCCTTGTCAGATGCACTCACACTTTTAAAGTGAAGTCCCGGCTTCAGAATGAAAAACGGTCTGAACACTAGGGGCTCAGGTCCGAGCTTCCCAGGGACCAGCGTGGCCTCTGTGCATCTGCCGAGTCCCATGGCTGAGCTCTGGGCTAGAGCTCCGAGCACCCCAGCCAGGGCCGGGAAACATCCTCCTCGCTCCACCTGGGCTCGGAGCCAACAAGAAGCAGGACAGAGAGTGGGGCGAGGCCACTCTGTATTGCAGAGAACAAGCAGAGATGTCACCGTCCTCCACTGCAGGGTCAGACATCCTCGGAATCTGCATACTTGCCAGAGCCCCCAGTGACCCTCACCCTGGATGGTGGGAGGTTTACTCCAGGAGCTCCTGAGGGAGCAGAGCAAAGGGTGTTCACTGAGGCCGCTCCACACCCAGAGCTGGAAGCCCACCTCTTCTACTCAGCCCCATGTTAGTGATAGCAGCTCCAAAAGCAGATGTCCCACTGCAGAATTCAAAATTGGGTAAGATCCCGGGGAGAGACAGACAGCTGGGAATCATGTGGGAGAGTCGGCCATGGCACTCCCACTAGCATCTACACAGGTGAAACTCAGTTGAGGGCAGAATGAAGAAGGCTGGTGTAATAACTGTGTAGAAAACTCAAACCCGAGAAACACGGGTGACAGGGACTGGAGAGCTCCGTGTGCCCTGGGCTGAGGCTGCTCCAGTGTGGAACTACTGGGATGGGGCAGGTGCAGGCGGATGCTCCCCTCCAGAGGTTTTCTTTCTAGAAACCCGCAGGACCCATTATCCATGTAGATACGAGACAGGACAATCTTTGCAAGGTGATGACTTATCAGGGTAAAGTGTGGAATATATCAATCACCCCTCATTGGAAAATGAAAAAATAAACTGAGTTATGGAGCTGATAGATAACAAATGGACCTTAAGATGAACATCTGAGATACATGTGCATGGTTGTGGATAAAGTTCAAAGCAGATATGAGAGATAAAAAGGATTAAATCCTAGATGCTTCCATATGAAATGTAGGGGCCCTGGTCGGGATGTGCTCTCTGGGACTTTGTGTGTGTCCTTGTAGGTTCTAATAGTCTGTGTAGACCAAAGTAGCTTTGTCTGTCTGGCATCAGGCAGCTGGGCATCAGTGAGGCTGGCTCCATGGACACAGATGCTGCACACCCCACCCGCCCAAGGCCCACCGCTCGAGGATGCCCACTCCTGTACCAGATGCCTCATGTGGCCCCAAAAAGTGGGTGCATCGGGCATTCCAATATTTAATTTGCCCAATGTATGCAAGAATGCTTAGGGTAAAAGTATCTGGAGTTTACTTTAATGCAATTAATAATGTATGTGCTGTTTATCTTCCAGCGTCCACCGTGTAACACAGCGGGGAGGGCGGCATAGGGAGCCCAGTGCCTGCCTCAGCACAGGGAAACAGTGTCTTCCTTCTATCCTTGTCTCCACAAATACCTCCTGAGTCCATTTCACATGTTCAACAGCAAAATGGCACAGGGCAATCTGGGCAGCTGTGCAGGGTGGCCAAGAGTGCACAGCTGGTGGAGGGGAGCGGGAGGGCGCCCTGGCAGGCTCTAGATGCTCAGAGCAGGGGAGGCTCCAGGCCCCCAGCTCTCGTCCCTGTGCTCCAGAGCCCATCTTGCCCTCATCTGGACCTGGAATGCTCAGAATCCCAACAATCCGGGTCCCTCAGGCTCTTCTCTACCCCTACTGGTTCTGCAATCCTCTGAGAACCTCAGACCTGGACTAGGAAGGGCTCAGCACCACCCGCCTGGACCAGGTCGTCCTGGCTGGAGGAGCCGCCGGCCTGGTCAGCTTCCTGCCCCAGAGCGTGGCCGGTGACCTTCTATCTGCAGGATGCAGACACCAGGCTCTCGGGATGGCAAACAGGACAGATGAACAGAACAGGAAGTTTTTCCAGAGGTTTATTTTTATAGCTCTTGCATTTATTTATATTTATCAAATATGTACCCAGCACTAAAATCTCTGCGGAGGGTTTTCAAAAATTAAAGAATTGCGTCTAAAAATACTGACCTCGATGTTCGTGTGCTTGGAGGAACCTGGTTCCAGCACACCGAGAAGGAGAGGCGACAACACGGGAACTCTCAGGGGCCTTGGGGGAGTGGGCGGCCCTGCCTCGAGCTGTGCCAAGGAGAGTCGGGACAGGGCCGGGGCGAGCTGTGAGTCTGAAACCCACTTGCTGGCCTGCGTGGTCTCATTGTCGCACGCCTTCTTTCCTTTATGCAGTCAACACACCCAAGAATGAACAGGTGTTTGCTCAGTGTCTGGGGCTCCAGGCAGGATGGCCACTGTGGCGAAGTTACATGCAGCCCTCGCTGCACAGAGCTGGTGGCTCTGGGCTATTTGCTCTGTGACACCACTTGGAGCAGCTGAGGGCAGAACCAGCTATTCTCCGGCCACGACCGTTGTACCTGCAGGGCCCTGGCCACCTCCGGGGACTAGGTGGGGCTGGGCGTGCCTCCAGAGGTGGAGATGGACCCTGAGGCTCCAAGGAATTGGTCTCTTAGGCCCAAGTCATGGCAGGCACCATGCTGGGTGGTGTGGAGGCTGAGTCAGGAGGAATCCTTGCTCCTCTCTGGGGCAAGACAGCAGCAGGGAGGGGGACTCCAGCTCTCTCCCACGAGATCTCTGACACAAATAGGTCTTCTCCTCTTTGCCTCTGTGGGGCAGGAGTCTGGGACTCCAGGGAGGAGTTGTGACCACTGTGGGCATCAGGCGACAGCAGTATGGCCAGAGGACCAGTCCAGTGGACATTTTTCCAATAGGTGACACCTCACGGTGGTGGCAAACAGGGGAGGGGTCCGCATGGAGAGCACAGCAACCCCACCCTGGCAGGACTCTGTGCTCTCACTGGGCCCCACATGGGGAAGGTCTAAGCTCACCCCAGCTGGCAGCCACCTGGGTCTTCTATGGACTGTGACACCCACAGCAGGGGTGGTGTTGCCTGTCCCTTGTCCCCTTACTCCTTTGCTGGGGCAAAGATGGGGGCCCGCTAGGCCCTAACTCACAGCCCACTGGGGGCCTCTCTGCCCAGATCCCCAGCTGCCCTGAGACCCACGCCTGTTCCACCACGTCAGGTACCAAGAGAAGTCACTGTCCCCAAGTCCACGGGCACCTTGGTCTTGAACTCAGACTCTGGAATGGGAAAACTAAATCCTTGCTGCATTCTTGGCCATCAAAGTGGTGCTCTGTTGCGGTCCCGTAGACACAATGACCCGCAGCAGTCAGAGAGCAAGAAGGCACCCTGCTCCCTGACATGCTGTCACTGGTGCCATTGCCCCATCTCCATCGGGGTCCCCAGAGCCACCTCCTGAGCCCTCTTGTCCTCGTCCTCGGGTTGCAGAGCTATCTGGCTGTTCTGTTCCTGTAAGCCACTTCCTACTTGGCAGGCAGAGGCTCCGGGGATGATCCCTTTCTTCAGAACTCAGTAATTATGTATCTGGTTGCTAGCAACCGCAGAGAAAAATATGCATATTGAAGAATCCATAATTACATAATGAGCACTTACTGTCAATTGCATTTTGCCACTGTATGCTCTTGGTCCCCTTTATCTGAAAAAAAAAATTACCATAGACACTAAAGTAAAGCAAGTGCCGAGTGTCAGGTTAATGCAAAATTGGGGGTTTGCGCTGAGCGATAGACAACTTTGGGATTGAATATTGTAGGTCCTTGTCATGTGGGATTCATGGCCCCAAAAGAAGATGCCACCGTCCCATGTTTGGGGATGTTCCATAGTGACCTCCCCGTGGTGTCTCTGGTTGGCACGCCTGGCACACGAGCCGTGAACGTGCAAGGACGTAGATGCCCCTTTTGCTCCCATCTGCTGCCAACACTCAAACAGAACCTGACCTGCGCCCCACGTGGGGCCCAGAGGCGCGGCGGCTTTAATTTCCACTTCTGCCCCTGGTGGCCTGGGGTTGTTGATTGCACAAGAACCTTTCTGGAGTCAGCGGAGCTGGTGGCCCTCAAATCCTTGGCCATCTGCAGCAGCCCCGGGGCGTTTACCCAGCTTGATTACACACATACAGGTGTCTGGCAAGGGGAGATTTATCGAATTTTTAACTGTCAGTTAAAATAGAGAGTATTGAACTTTCTATTTTGGTAGCCTTTCTGAACAAGGTCAGTACCGTGTTATTTTAGTCTGGAGCTAAAGGTTGGTGATGTCTGTCACTTGTCACCTGAGAGCTGATATTCATAATCCCCGCAATTCTCTGCCTGTCAGGACAGCAAAAGCAACACGCCCCCCAGCCTCCTGGATAACAGGGAAGGGATGGATGTTAGCAGGCAGAGTTGACAGGCAGGGGATGGTGCAGACGGGGCCCATCCTGGGGCCTGCCAGGGCCCTCATGCTGCCGGGGAGTCCCAGGGGCTCTGGGTGTGTACACCTCTGGTCTGTTTGCCAGTGTCGGGGATTACAGCCACAGACCTAGGCGCCATCCAGACCCTAGCGTGGGCTCTGGGTGACCCAGAGTGAGCCGGGGAGAGCAGGACTGTCCCACTTGAGGCCAGAATTTCGGGGCTGTACTCTTGGGTGACATCAAGAACCAGGAGGACGTGTCCTTAGGACTGTCCTGCCCTCACCCAGGAGCCAGGGCCCCAGGCGGCACTCCATACATGGTGACCTCGAGCCCCTCTCTCTCTCCACAGCAAGCAGACCTGGCTGCTGAGCTTGGCTACTTGGGAAGATGGACTGCGGGTCCCCCCAAGCTAACTGAGCTTCGGTCCTCCAGGGCTGCTGGCCCAGGCTCGCAGGGGCAGCGCCCCCACCCCTGGCCTCCCTGGGCCCTGTGTGGAGAGGCAAGCTGTGTGTGCTGTGCAGGCGGGGCCCATGGAAGGGGCATCTGGCCACAGGTCAGCACCTCCTCAGGAAGCTAGGGAAGAGGTTTTGCTTAACATTAAAGTGGGGGAGGTGCACAGGATGGCCTGATCACTACACCCCGTGTCTATGTGTCCACTGAGTGGGTCCACTCGGCACCCTTAGGTCTCTGCAGTCCACCTGACAGCCAGAAAAGTCTCTGCTCCCCCTGGCCTCTCCTCTTCCCCATCTCCCTCTCCTCCTCCTCCCCTTCGCCCTCCCCCTCCTCTTCGTCCTCCTCTTCCTCTTCCTCGTCAGGTCAGAGACCAGGGAAGAGCCGGCCCTCGTGGGTTTGGACTTACCACTGGGCCCCAGAGCCCCACACCAGACCATCTCTGGGGAGTGTGCTGCACTGTGACCTGTAATTCACTTTCATCTTGATTTAGATTAAACACCAGGCTCTTAACCCAGACTTGCGCCTAAGCTGGCCCTCTGCTGCTAGGATGGAGTGCAGCTCTGAGCCACACATGCTAGGTCCCAGGGATGTCGCTGGTGCTAAAATTAGGAGGCCATCTGAGACCTGCCGATTAAAATTTCGTGTAACTTCTGAAGTTGGGTTTAAATAGGAAACGGAGCGGAGAAACATGGGAGGAGGCCACGGGCAGGGAGTGGGCACCTTTCTGCTGTGCTCCGCGATGAGGGATTCACAGCTGCTCCCAGAAGCTGGTGGCTTCGGGCGGACCATGGTGTGCCATGGGCCCGGCCAATCAAGTGTCCTCGCCAGCAGGCAGGCTGCACAACGCGCTGCGTCCCGCGTCAGGGAGCCGTGCAGACACACGTGACCGTGTCCCTACCAGGAACGCTACGGAAGGTGACTGGAAATGACCAGTGAGGCCTGGGGCCTCCCCAGGCGCAGAACCTCACACATGGCGGCTTTGACCCCCTGGACACTAAAGCTGAGCAGCAGCCGGTTCCACCTTGGATGCCTCCAGGACTAGAGACAAGACAGGCTCAGGCTCCCTGGGACAAGACAGGCGGCACTTTGAGCTGGTCCTTCGTCTCCAGGGCTGGCGCAGATCTCCATGCCCTATCCCCTTGGATTCCCTGTCTCTGCTCCTCGCAGCATGGGGTCCCTGCAGCGCATGGCCGGCATCTCCAGCCTGCCACACCGCACGGCCCCTGGAGAGGCCTCTGACCTCCTTGCAAGCCCAGCACACCTGGCTGCAGAGCCCGGCTCCTGCCCATGCTCCCGAGGCTGCTCTCACTGCCCGTTCCCACCTGCAGGTGACCCTGAGGAGGGGGGTCAGTGACACCTCATCCCCACAGACCTGGCGGGACCCTGGGCAGGGCACGTGGCCCAGCGGCTTAGCACAGCAAGCAGAAGTCCTGACCTCTGCAGGGAGATGTGGGAAGAGACATGGAAAGGACACCGGGATGCTAACCTTAGTCACAGTGTCCAAAGGAGACAAAGGCTGCCCTCACCACATGGACCATCCTGCCCTTTCGACCCAGGCCAGCAGCTGGCGTCAGGCCTTCTGGAAAATGCAAACTCCCAGCTCCAAACTACAGTCTAAGAGGCATTTGAGGAGGACAGTGGGAGCGGTCACTGAGGTGGGACATTTCCTCATCTTCTGACCGAGATAGCACTGGCCAAAAGTCAGGATCAGGGGCTTCTCCAGTGACCTGGGCTCCTGGAGGAGGTGGAGCTGGTGGCAGGGAGCCGGACTTGGAGCAGGAGGTGCCACAGACCCACAGTGCTCCCCAGTGCCAAGACTTGTGCTGCCCCCGCAACTGCTCCAGTGGCTCCTCTCCTGCCTTGAAGCACAGCCAGGCTGCCCCAGCCCCAGCAAACTCTTTTCCTGTGCTCCTGTGCTCACCCATCTCTAGGCCAGCAGGGCCCAGAGCCCATCTGCCCTGCTGTCAGGAGTGCCCTGAGTGTGCAGGGACCTCAGAAAGACCTCCAAACGCTTCTCTGTGTCCCCTGCCTTCAAAGCTGCCCCACCCGCACCCAGAGACCAGCTACCGGTCCTGTCTGGGGTGTAGAGCCAGGGTCCCTGGGGACCAGGAATGAACCCGTGGCACGGACCCAACTGCCAGCCAAGGCCGAGCCCTGCGCCACCCCCTGCTGGGCTCCGTGGGCCGTGCACAGGGAAGGGCAGAGCTCCCCCACCCACACCTCACAGGGAAGAGGCCCTGAGAGGCCCTGCCTGTCCCTCAAGGCCCAGATCTGCCAGGAGTGGCACATGGGAAGAGCCAGGGAGGGCCACAGCAGGGAAGGTTTCCTGGAGGAGACGTGTGGACACACTTTGATTCCTGGGAAGGGGCAGTGAAGGCAGGAAGGAAGGGGATGCTAATAGGGTGGAGGGGCAGCGGTGCAGAAGAGGGCAAGGTCCTCAGTGTCAGGCCCAGCCAGTGAGTGAGCTCTGGTGCATGGAGACCCCGCAGATCTCACATCCCCACCAGGGTTCGGTTCCCTGCTGCCCTTCACTTGCCCAGGGCTGATCAAGTGTGTGGAAGACAGTGAGCCATCAGACACTTGCTCACTTGTAAGCGGCATCTGGGTTGCAGGTAACATTTCTTCTTCCATGAATCACTTGTTTACATGCTGTGTTAAGTTTGCCTTTTGCAATTAAAGTTCACCACTCATTCCAGAAATGTCTGGTCCTGGGGGGTGGCTGGGCCACTGGGGATTCTGAGCCTGGTCCAGACCCTTCCTTCAGCAGGACCCTGACCAGCTCTGACCAGCAGACCCTCTCTCTAGGGAAGCCCCGTGTGTGCAGGGGACGTCTGGAACAGGACAGTGGTTACAAGTGGCACTGTGTCTCTCGGGGTGTGTGCAGTGTGGGTACTCACACAACATGCATGCGTGCACACACAAGCAGTGGCTGCCTAAATTTGCCCAGTGCATGTTTCGGGCCTGGGCAGAGGCTCCTGACAGGCAGCATCAGCCAGAAACATGTGCAGAGGAACCATGGCTGCAAATGTACACGGAAGTCTTTCTCAGTTGTCTGCAGAGTCTCTTCATCCCATTAGCAACTGAGCAGAGTAAGACATTGTACTAACGGTACCAGTCACTTTCCCTCACTGAGACAAAGTACCGGATATCTGCCACCTCCAAGAGGAGAGGTTTTATTCGGCTTATGTTTCCATGGGTTCAGTCCATGGTTGGCTGGCTCCAAGGCAGGAGCATCATGGCAGCATGTGTGGTGGAGGGAAGCTGCCCACCTCACGACAGCCAGGAATCAGAGAGAGTGAAGGAGTTGGGGATAAGAATGCACCCTTCCAGGTTGTCCCTAGTGACCACCTCCAACCACACCCCACCCCCTGACGGCACAGTCAGCCATGAACTCACACATGGATGAACCACTGATGAGCACAGCCCCTGAGGTCAGACCACCTTCCAAAGCCCCGCCTCTTAATCTGTAGACTTTGGGAGATGGTAACAATGCTGACAGTGAGTTTTAAGGGTGGCTGCATATAAAGTAAATAAACAAAAATGAGTAGTTTTTTCTGCATCAGCCTCAAGCTGTGAGGCCTGGGAGTGGAGGATGTCTTGTTCAGAGACAGTAGTGTGGGCTGAGCACAGAGCTGGGCCCCAGGAGGGCACAGAGCCCCTGGAGGGGTCCGATTGACCCATGCCAGCTTCTGCTTCCAGCTTTCCTCGTCCTAAAGAAATGCTGCCAGGGCCAGCTTGCAGCTCTTATGTGCCTGCTGGAGGTTCTGGGCTCCATCCCCAGCATGCAAAAAACCTCCAAAAAGCAAAAGTAAAACAAAACAAAACAAAACAAAAACCAAAGTCCCTCTGTTCTGCACCTGCCCTGCTGACAGGCTCCCCTGGGTCCCTGGGCAGCTTACACCTGGGTCCCACGGGCTGAGCTGTGGGCCTCATCCAGGGCCTCAAATGGAGCAGCCACCCTGAGTCTGTGGCCCCCATATCAGAGCACCCCTCTATCCCTCCCTCCTGGCCTCCAATCCTCTGGAGAGACAACCTCTGCCCTGGTCACAGAGGCCGCACCTCTCTCCCTCTGAAAGTGAAAGGGCTTTACACAGCAATAGACTGTAAACGCAGGTCTTTCCAAGTGACTTCCCAAGGAAAGTATGTCGCCACCCGCCACCGTCTGGGGCTGGGCAGGGTGGGACCTCAGGTGCACTATTTCCTCCTCATGTTGGAGCACACCCCTCCCCTGCATCTAAGTCCAGGAACCTGAGCTGTGGCTACTCCAGGATGGGGGCTCCACCCCAGCCTGCCTCCCTGGTGGTGAGTGGGCACAGGTGGCCTTGCCTGTCAGTGGCTAAATCCCAGCCCTCGCTGGGCGCAGGGTCTTCAGGGGGCTGGGCAGACCCAGCTTGTGCCTGACCTGGGTCTAGGGGCATCTCCTGAGCAAAGGGGCCGAGCTCTCTACCCAGGACCAGTGGCAGCAATACTAGAGCCATCCACACCCTGCCCTCTGTTCCCGAAGAGTCTATCGCTTTAAACAGTATGATTTTACCAAAAATTAGCAAAAGGCTTGCAGGGGCTGGGTGTGGAGTCCCTGGGGAGAACTGCAGTGCTGGGGAGCAGAGCCCAGGCTGGTACTTCTGCTCACTGTGTCGTCCGCTGGACCCTGTACCATGAGATGTGGACATGCCGGGCAGGGGGACTGAGCTCTGTGCCAGCTGTGGCACCACGCTGGGTGGCAGGGAAGCAGTCACCCAGGGCACCAAACCCTCGGGGCGCCTCTCCCAAGGAGCCCCAGCGTAGGCCTTCACGCAGGGTTCCCGGAGCCCAGGCTGGCGGCTGCACTCCAGGACGGGCTGCGCCGGGAGTGGCCTTTGTGAGGTCCACCTGCTGCCAACACCCAGGCTTCTCAGCCAAAGCAAGACGCTTTCCAAGGCAATCACCGAGAGCACAGAGCTGGGCTGGGCCTCTTGTCCCGGCTCATCAAAGCACAATCCAGACAGAAACCTCTGCCCAAGAGCACTGTGTGCCCCGGGCACGCTGACTTCATGATGAGGTGAATTACAAACCATCCCATTTATCTGCCCATCTCTCTAATGAGACTTCCTGAGACCCGGTATCTGCTGCAGACGTGGGCTCTTCACCTCTGATAAACAGAGGGAATGGTTCTGCCTTCATCTCCGAGAGCCGCCGAGATAGAAGATTCGCCCAGTTCACTTTGGATGAGAGGAGCTCTGACCTTGAGGCTGGAATGCTTGTTTTCCGAGTTCACTTTCAGTGGGAAACACTGCGGCCTTGTAGAGGAAACTGGAGCCGGGAATGTAGCAGTGTAGACACTGCGTGGTCCGTGGTGAGGACCTGCATACAGCAGAACCGCCTCATTAAAAGAAAATAGCTAATTTCAACTTCTTGCTGCATCTGGAGGCCAAGTCCACAGGCAACAGTTTGCTAATCTCGAGCTGCGGGCTGATCCCGATAATGCCTGCCTGGGCAATAATTAGATACTTAGTAGGCTAATTATTTTGTGAATAAAATCAAACAGAATCTAGTAATTAAACAACAGGCAGAGGATGTCTAAGTCTCATCCTGAACATTGCTGGAAGTCTAATTTAACAAGGGTTTTAGGGATGTGTCCTGGGCGTGGGGAGTTCTCCACTGCCTGGTGTCTTCCTTCACACGATGCTCAGGTCTGCTGGGGCCCGGTGACTGAGTGTCCCTGGGGAGAGGGCAGGGTCACCGAGGAGCTGGGTGCAGGCGAGGGCCTGGAGTGATGGTTGTGTTCTCCTTGGGCGGAGCTCCAGGCAGGGCACAGGCTCCCCATCAGGCACAGAGAGGCCGATGGCCGGCATGCTCACTGCCAGTCTCTGCCTGCGCCCCGTGGGGGTCCCTGAATGGCTCAGGTTGGTGGGACCACCCGTTCCCAGATGACACTCTGCAAGTGGAGCCCCAGGACCCAGGACGGGTGTTCAGACGCAGCTCTTTATGTCAAAATGAAGCACAATGACACCCACAATGCCAGAGGCTGATGGAGGTCATCGGAGTCCCCTGCAGGAGAACGGCAAAGTCTGCTCCTGAAGCTCCGGTGCCATCCCTGCCCTCTGCCTCTCAGGGCGCTGGGGGCTCTGCACCCCCTGCACCCGTGGCTGGCCCCATCTCTGGGCAGGACTGGGGAGGGCAGCTCTCAACTCCTGCCCAGGTGAGGAGCAGTACCCAGAACCTTCCAGAAGTGCGGCCTGGCTTCCAGGGGAGGAGAAATGAGTGCTTTCTGCATGAACCTTCCTTCCTTCCTTCCTTCCTTCCTTCCTTCCTTCCTTCCTTCCTTCCTCCCTCCTCTTCTTCCTTCTGCTCCTCCTCCTTCCTCTTCCTCCTCCCCTTCCCCACCTTCCCTTTCCCATCCTCCTTCTTCTCTATTCTTTTCTGCTCTTTCCTTCTCTGGCTGGGGGCTGCAAACTTGTCCTAGAGGGGTCAGTGGTGCGGGACAGTGAGGGGTGCACTATGAAGACTGACATTCTGTAATGAGGAGTAGTTTGGGCTTTATAGGCCACAGGCTCTATCACAGTTTACCCAGCTCTGCTGCTGGAGGGGAAGGAAGAGTCAGGCAGTACTTATATGGGGCATGGCCATGTTCCAATAAGGCTCTGTCATTGTCATTGTTTGAGGTGGCATCTCACTATGTCGCCCAGGCTGGCCTCAACTTGTGATCCTCCTGCCTCAACCTCCCTAATACTGAGGTTACAGGCACATGTCACCATGCCCATCTTCCAATGAAGCTTTTTTCATGGCATGTGGAGGAGGGCCGGGCCCAGCCTCAGGGCTGCGCCTGTGGCCACCAGTGTGACAGCAGCAGGCTGACATCCATGGCCCTTCCTCATCTGCAGGCTTGGCCTGGCTCTGGGATCTGAGGATCTGGAGGACGTGGTGCTTGGGTGGCCTCTTGGCCTGGAAGGGATCTGTCATCTGCGCCCAGCCCACCCCTGTGGCAGCAGCTCCAGGGTTGTTCACGGAGGTGACAGTGGTGGGGACACCTCAGGTGACCAGCAAGTCCAGCACCCAATGCAGACGGAGGTGCAGCTTCCACTGAGTGGCTCTTGGGCTCAGAGTGAGGACGCCTGGCACAAATTGGGGGAGCTCTCGAGCCGGCCGCAGGGCCCAGGTCTGCTCTGGGGGCGCCTGGGGGACCCGCCCTGGGGTGCTGTGGTTCAGTTCGTACCCAGCTTCCTGGTCTGCCTGCTGGTTGGGGAGTAAGCTTCCATTTGCCCTCTGGTTTTCAAAAGGGACTTTCGCAGCTCCTGGGGCTTGAAGGGTCCAGGGTCACCCCAACCTCTTGAAAGCACAGCTTTCAGGAAAAGCGTTGCCATCTCCAGCCAGAGCCCTACCCTGTGACACCCTGTGACACTGGGTGTCGGGCCGGGTTCCAGCCTGGCCAGACAGCGTCTCCACAGGAATCGAGCTTTCCCGACAGCAGGATGGGAAGGCGGCTCCCGCTCACCGCAGAGCGGGCTGCTGCAGAGGCTTTGGCGTCAGGATTTGGGGAGAGAAGAAGTCTGGCCAGGAACCCTCAAAATAGGATATTTACACTCGGTCTTTGCCCAAAACACAGACGCCACGCTGGCACAGGTACAAGCTGTCTGTTTTCATACAGTCTAGCAAGTCTGGAAAATAAACACACCACCCTGAAGCTGCCTGCCCGGGAGGAACGCGGAATCCGATTAAGCCATTTCCATGGAGTGAAGTTGTTCAAGCCGGAATAAAATGGATTTGGGCGGCGCAGTGTCAGTCGCTGTGGGGACGCACGGGTGCGGGGAGGGATCGTGGACTTCAAACTGGCTTTAACTGCTTTCTGCTCTTTAATAAGATTCCACTGACAAGATCGTCTTTGCCCAGGGATGCTCCCTCCCCACCACTCCCAGACCCTGGGCCGCAGAGAGGCAGAGGAGCTGGGCCTGTCTGTGCCCTAGGCCAGCTCCGCCAGGACCGACTTGTGTCCATACCTCCGTACGGAAAAGAGGCTGAGTGCAGGGGACCACCACCCACCGTCATCCAGTCCCCAGGGCCAGGTGTCCCAGCACAGGGGCAGGCCAGCCTCCTGATGCTCCTGCCCCTGCCTTCCCATACACACACAGGGGCAGGGTCCTTGCTGTCTGAGGCTCTATTTTGCCCCGTGGGGACACAGCAGGACCTGGACAGAGTTGCAGGAGGCTCCCTGAGAATCACATTCAGGGACAGCTGGAGAGTGGAGGGGATAAGCCGTGAACAAGTGCAGAAAAGGGAATGTAGACAGTATGTGCAAAGGCCCTGGGGCTCACATGGGCCGGTCATGAGGGAAGAGGCAGCTGGAGAGGAAGGGGCTGGGGTCTTCCCAGGAGGAAGGGCCAGGCCGGAAGCAGCAGTGAGAGGCTCTGGCTAATTGCCTGTGGTGCCGAGGATGTGCAGATGCCAAGTCTGGCCTCACCAAGGAAGGAGGAAGCTGCAGAAACTGCTGGGCCCCTTCGCCTTCCAGCCTGGCTGACACAGAGGCCCTGGCTGCGTTTATTCTCCTGGGAAGACCTGTGTGCGCCTTGGGCACCCGCTTCCTGTGCCCATGTGTGTGTGCATGTGTGTGTCTGTGAACACACACACGTATGTGCCTGTCTGTGCATGCGGCTGGCTTGTGTGTGTGTGTGTGTGCATGTGCATGTGCCTGCCATTGCCCTGGGCCTCTCTGCCACTGCTGCTGCTGCTCTCCCGTGCGACACCCCCAGTGGGGACACACTCAGCTCCAGCCAAGAGCAGAAAGCATCAAGGAAACTGAGTCCAGCCGTGGCCGGGTCTCTGTCCTACAGGCGCTGGTGCTTGGGGACGTCCCAGGAAGGAACCAGGACAGGAAGCCCCATGCGGGCTCCCGGCAGCTGAGGGGAGACGGGCAGCCTCTCCTTGGGACCCCAGCTGGTTCCCCGTTCAGGGCAGATGGAGCTCACCTTCTGGGTGCCACCGAGTCGCAGATGACACAGGTGACTCATGGCGTGGCGGCTTCCAGCCGCATGGCCCCCCAGCTTCGGGGTGACACACATGGGTGGCCGGGCAGGGGCACCTCACCCCAGGGCCCACGGCAGGCTTGCAGGACCACACTAAGGTGCCGCCCAGAGATGTTCACACCCCACACATGGGGAGCTGGGACCAGGACGACACCCGCTGTGGCCCTTCCTTGTGGGGAGTCACTCACAGTCTGGACCCCGAATCCCAAATCACCCAGCTCGTTTCCCGGGATGGTGCTCCCCGAGTTGGCCAGTTCCACTCCCTCCACCCTACTTTGGACCGGACTTGGACCAAACTGGGAGAGTGTGGCAGCCTCCCTGGTCCCTGAAGTAAGGCTGAAGGTCCCGTACCTGCCTGCTCCATGTCACTGGTTGTTGAGCCTCTGCTGCCGGCACTCAGGGCCAATGCTCAATCCACACCTGGGTGTGCAGGTGACAGGGACTCCTGCCCACCAAAGCTGGGCCCTCTCTCCTCCCTCATGGCCAGCTGCTCCTTGGTGTGTGCCAGGTGCTCCCAAACCTCCCAACCAAGCTGGCCTGGAGAGAGCCATCCCACGGCTGCGCAGAATTGTGTCTGGAGCGCATCATGCAATTGTGCAAATCCCAGGACGGTGGCAAGAGTAGGAGTTGATAGAAATGTTCTGCAGCCAGAGCCACAGGGCAGGCACATGAGAAGCTTCCAGAGAGTAAGTTAGAGGCTCTCGAAATGTCCCTTGAAAACATTGTAAAGTATGCAAAGCATCTTATGCTAATGTCCAACACTCACGTTGAATGTTTAATCAAGCTCCGGTTTCCTTCCAATCCAACCCACAAGGCCAGCCACAGGCGTATCTCGGTGGACTCCAGCCATGCGGCTGGGCCTGGGTGCCACTGTCCGCCAGGAAGGAGCATCCTCATGGCCCTGGGGACTGGCCCCTTTGTTCAAAGCCCTGCCTGTGGTAGGAACTGGGGGACTCCTTCTCCAGGTTTAAGCAGGGCTCACACAGTGGTTGGCACCAGCCCTTATCTCCAGCTGCCCTGTGTGCCCTGCAGGTGGCGGGGCTGTGGATCACTGTGCCCAGAGCAGGAAGGAGGGAGGCCCACTGGGATAGGAGTGCTGCAGACTGTGGTAGCCCTGAAGGTCACACCAACAGAACCTGTGAGGCACATTATAGGGACAGAGCTTTGCAGATATGCTGGGCTAAGCATCTCAGAGGGGGCCATCCTGCCTCACTTGGGTAGGTCCTGAGCCAATGACCAGGATCCTAAACAGAGAAATGAAAGGGAGATTTGACCATGTGCAGATGGAGAAGAGGTGATGACCATGGGGCTGCGAGCCAGGACCCTGGAGCCACCTGGAGCCAGCTGAGGTAGGGGACTGTCCCCAGCAGACAGCTGTGTCCTGCACTGAGGCCGGGCTGGGGTCAGGAAAGGATGCTGGGCCCAGGATAGGGAGAGCCTGTCCATGGGGCCCTGTGTCCCCACAGGCCTCTTCCCCATGGGCAGAAGTCAGAGGAACAGGGTGGCTAAGGCCTTCAGTGGCTTTGCCAGGTGACTCCCAAGAGAGATGCATGCCAACCCCACCCGCTGAGGACACACCGCTGGGCCTGAGGACACCCACGTGCAGCATGGGCCCCTGGAGGTTAACTGGGTTGTCCCCACCTGTCACTGGCCTGCTTCCCAGACAGCAGGAAGTGGACAAAATAGGCCTGACCCCAGTGGGTGTCCCAGGCTGATCTCCGGCCCAGGCTGCTCAGGGACTAGGCAGAGGCTGCGGTCAGGCCAGCTTTCCCTGGTGGTGCACAGGTGACAGAGGATGGAGGGGGAAGAATGAGCAAGTGCAGAATGGGACATTGTGGGCGGACAAGGGATCCGACCAGGAGTGTGACCTGCAGTCCGGAGCACTGGAGAGAGCTTTACTTTCCATTTGTTTTACACCAGCTCCTGCCTGGAACCTGGCGAGGGGGGGAAGGGACGAGGGAACGGGCAGGACAACAGCACTGTGTAAGTATTTACTGAATGAAAACTCAAGAGGCCTTCCGTGAAGTCAGATCTAAGGCACGTATTTGCATAGTACTCTAAGTAAAACCTGGAATTTTACCTTCCCTTTCTGAGCTGCAGGCAGGAAAACCTTCTGTGCACAAACAGAAGCAAATAAAATGGCAGGAGAAATGTGCCGTAATCTTTCCGGACCATATTTGGTGAAACTGTTCTTAAAATGTGGGGCAAGGAAAGTGTTTATTAATGGCGAGTAAACCTCAAAAGTTTCCGCGGCTCGGCTTCCTCCAGATAAGAATCCAATTATGTAAATGCTTGTTCTTCCTCCTTCAGAAATAAAGCTCCGAAGAATAGAACATCGAATTCCAACATGAAATTCTGCCTATTATTTTTAACTTTCTGCGTGGAGGGAGAATACATTTCACGCTGCGAAGGAAAAGAACACCAAACTCCCGCCTGTGTGCCGCCTAAGCCACAGCTGCTTTGGAAACAGGACTTTAAAAGGCTGAGCACTGGGGCTGCACTGGGAGGAAGACCGGAGAGTAATTAGATAATCCTGCGAGCTCCACCTCAAGGAAGCGTGGGCCAGGCCGGAAGGAGGCAGCGTCCTCCACTCCGTAGACCAGAGCCTGGCACAGAAAGCTCCAGCCACCCAGCAGGCTGCTGGTGACAACCAGAGATGCCAGAGCGGCAGCACACACCCGTGCCCAGGTCCTGCCCATCTCTGATGAGAGTGAGGGTCTCGCCTTGGCCTGGGCTGGCTGGCTTGTCCTGCAGGATAGACCGAAGCGATTCATTTACCTTGACTTTTAAAGCCACAAAAGTCCCCCAAAAGGAAGCTGGAAGAAAAAGAATGACCTGGTATTTTAGGAAACCAAATCTCTATTGCACGTGTGTGTAAGTTTTTCCTCAAGTTTCCATAAAATGCAGGCAGGTTTTTTTTTTTTTCCTTTATTGTTTATAAAGACAGGAAAACTGATTCTACGATCTATGGGGAAAATGGTGGCCAGGAAAAGGTTAAAATAAAGACATTATGGAGAGTGGAAGGCTACCTTGGCACATACGGACACACAGAAACACACCAAGTCCTCTAGTTAAAACTGTAAGGAACCAGTGCAGGAAGAGAGACTAATGGAGGCGAACAGAAATCCAGAAATAGACACAGGTACGCGTGAACACTCAGCACATCGTGGGAGCAACAGGGCGGTGCGTGCAGGAGCCAGGTAACAGGCACGAAGACAGAGTGGGAAACGTCTCACACCGTCGGGAAGTGGGAGAGGAAATCCACCAGCAGGTTCTAGAAATAACACTAAGCCCAGGAGGATCGCCCGGACTACAAACAAAATGAAACAGCCTTGCAGGGTAAACTCTGAACAAGCAAAGGAGAACGACGCACAGCAAACAGAGGATTCTCCTCAGCCATCACACAGGAGTAATTACCCCGGCTGTGCAGGAAGGCTTTAAAATCGTGAAGAGAAAGAGCAGACACACTTGGAGAGGTGAACCAGGAGGGTGGACACAGGAAGTGAATGCAGATCATGTGATCACGGGAAAGTCGATGGTAGGTGCTGCCTTGGGGGCCCGGGAGAGAGGGCAGCACGAGGCACCTGTGCACCCCGCCCAGGCCAAGTCTGTGCCCCGGACCTGCGTGGTGGACAGCAGCACGGCTGGGAAGGAGCGCAGGAGCTGGTGTGTGCCCACCTGCCGAGACTCTGCCATGCCTCTGCAGTCACACCAGGTACGGTACAGAGGAGGGGCCTGCACGTGGCACAGAGAAGGCCCTGTAGGAGGACAGGGCAGGGGGCCCCAAGGATTGGAGAGGGGAGCAGACCTGCCTGTTTGGCTTCCTGTCCTGCTGGCACGCGGGTCAGGGGATGATGTCCCCTATGTATTCCAGACTGGATTTGAACTCACTGTGTAGCCCAGGCTGGCCTTGAACTCAGAGCAATCCTCCTGCCTCAGCCTTCCAAGTGCTGAGGTTACAGGTGTGTGTACCACACTTGTCTCATATACAAGGCTTAGGACTAACATCTTCAGTAACCAAAAGTTTTTAAAAATCACTGCAAAGGCTTCATAGTAAAAAGGGGATGATGACAGAAAGAGAAAAGGACTTCCACATAGATCAGTGGAAATCGCCAATGGAGCAAGAGAAAGAAAAAAAGATGAGGAGATCTGAGCGTGGCTCAGGGCCTGATACTACACGACAGGTCTAGAAGGGTCCCAGAGCAGCAGAAACGGCACAGAGGGAGACGAGAGCACAGAGGGAGCGCGGGAGACTCCACCAGGGTGACGCCCAGGAAACCGGAGACACCGTGGTGAGCCCTGAAAACAGGCAGAAGTCAGGGAGGCCGGGAGGCTGGCGGGCAGCAGGGCATTCTGGTGCCCTCTCCAGCTTCCTTCCGCCTCGTTCCCAGAGCGAGAAGAGCTGAGTGCAGACCTGGCGCGAGCCGGGGAAGATGCTGGCGAGGTAAGGAGGAGGATGGTAATGCAGGAGTTACCGCGTTAACCGAAATACACGGTGATCAAAATAGATGGCGAAGGCTTACATTAAAAAAAGGTATTCCGGTAAAAGACAGATTGCCGTGAATCCCCTCAAAATCCCCTTCCTTCGCTTCGAACACACTTGTCCCGTTGTTCGGGCCGCTTTCTGCAGCGGCTCTGGAGTCTTCTCTCCTGAGTGACTGTAGGAGGTGTGATAAAGATTCATCGACTGCTGCTGCCGAGTGCCATTCAATGGACAGGCAGCGCATAAAAGCATGACGCTGTGACCTCATTCCAACTTATACATGGGATCTGGCACCGTGCGACTTCTGGGCCCGCCCAAAGTCAAATGATCGTGAAAAAGAAACATTCTAATCCATTCAGGGCATCAAGGCAGCTGACAGCACAGCTAGAGACCCTCGGGAAAGAGGGCTCCAGGTGACGAAAACGATGAGATGAGGGTGCTTGGGGCCAGCAGGAGGAGTCTGGGGGACTGATGTCTATGGGGATTTTGCTGTAATACTTTTTAAAATTTAAACATAGCTTCGGCCACACCTCATAATTGCAGGTGCACTGTGAAGCAGCAGAACACCCACTTGTCCTCTGTGCAGCTGACCACTGTGACATCTTCAGAATGAAAGGACCCTGTCCCCTCCCTCCAGCCCGTCCCAGGCGGACCTCTGTCCCTCAGAGGACGCTCTGGGGCGGCGCCATGCCGCGTGCGCTCCTCCAGCCCGCTGCCCTGCACAGGTGCCGTGGACACACTCTCGGGTTTGTGCGCATCTGCGGCCCCCCGTCCTTGCTGAGGCGACTTGTGGCGTGACCGTTCTGCAGCCAGCCGTTTGAACCCACCTGCTCCGCAGGCCCCTCGCCAGCCTGGCCCCAGCACACGGTTGTCGTGGAATCGTGCACAGCCCGCGCACGCCGGACGGAGCGGGGGTGCACCTGAATCCCATGGCGTCCCGGTTCTTGGGGAGCGTCAGTCACACAACAGGCCTGGGGACAGAGTGACCAAAACACGAATGCAGATGTCAGTTACCAACAGCAGGAAGAGAGCTGCTCCCTCTTGTTCCTATTTTTAAGTCGAGTGTGGCTTGGAGTCAGGGTGCAGTCCTAGCCATGTGCGGGTCACATTCAATCCCCAGCACACAAACAAGAGAAACCTTGTGCATAACGGTCGGGCCCTCCTGAGGGCAGGAGGGCAGGGGCAGGAAGCAGTGTGAGTCTGGCCCGTGCCTTGGTAGGGCTCATCTCAAGACGACAAGCCCGGAGGGACATCTGAAAACAAATGCCGCCATTCATCATACTTGCTGGTGAAAACAAGAAAACATGATCACTGTAGATTACGCAGGAGATGCACCTAACAGAACCCAACATGCATTCACAGAGACGCCAAACAGACTGGAAGTAGAAGGGAAGCCTCCAAATATGTGAAGGCATCCACAGAAGAAGTCGCTGACGTCACACGGGAGGGTGCAGAGAAGCGGGCTTCCCGGCAGCAGACGGCTGCTCCCACACCTCTCCCCACGCTGAACCTCAGTCCTTGCCAGCTACGTTTGGAAAGAAAAATAAAGGCATGCAGATTGGAAAAGACTGAGGAAAGTTACCGTTATCTCGGCTTACATGATAACCTACGTGGAAAATGCTGAGGACTCTGCAGAGTCTTATTAGAGTTAATAAGTGGACTTAACAAGTCACAGGGTGAAAAGTCAATATATGAAAGTCAGTTGTTTTTCTGTATGGTAACAATGTATCCTCAGACATTAGTATGAAAAATGGTAACATGTAAAGCAGCGTGATATCAAAGATAATTGATAGATGTGCAAGACATACCTGCAAAGTACAAAACCTGCTGAAATTTCCAAAGTTGCAGGTAACAGGAGAGATGCATCGGTTCCCGGTTCGGAGAGCTGTTCTTCTTATGTTAACAACCCGGCAAACCGGTCTACAAAGCTGAGCCAATCTCAGGGGACATCGCCCCAGGGCTTCACGTACTGAGTTTGGTAAATCATTCAGTTGATTCTAAAGTTTCTGTGGAAATGTAAGAAAATGGTCAAAGTAATTTTGAGAAGAATAAAATAGGAGGGCAGACACTTCCTGATTTCAGGACTTTTTATGAAATGACAGCAATTTTGACTATTGTACAGGAATAAAGATCAACATAAAAATCCAATGCATGGGCTGGGGATTTAGCTCAGTGATTAGAGTGCTTGTCTTGCAAGCACAAGGACCTGAGTTCGATCCCCGGCACCACAAAAAAAAAAAAAAAAATCCAATGCATGAAAAAAAAAAATCCAATGCATGTGTGAGAGTCCGGAGACAGACCCGCTCCTGTCCGGCTCCGTTTGGGTACAGGGTCACCACAGGGTGCTGGGTAAGGACAGTGGTCTCTGCAGTCAGCGTGGCAACCAGTGGGCATCCAGGGGCAAGAAGAGATGTGCCCGGGTCCCCCACGACAGGCAGAAGTACTGTATGAGGGTGTGAAAATCACACAGCTTTTTGGAGAACACTTCAAAGAAATCTTAGTCATCTTGGATCTGCCAAATGTTTCCTAAATTCAGTACAAATGGGACACACTGTAAAATAAAGTAGCGATCAATTGACTTCACCAGGAGTTTAGTTTGCTCTTTGCAGAACAGGATGGAAGTGCGAAGGCAAGTGTGATTGAGAAGCGTGTGAAATCCACGCAGCTCACAGAGAACCTGCATTGGAAATAGCTGAAGAACTCTGGCAGCTCTATAACACAGACAGTGTGGCTAAAACGACAGGTCATGGAATGGAGCATTTACCAAAGAGATGGCGTGGGACGGAGGCACTGGGATAGATGCTCGGCACCACCGGGCAGTAGAGGATTGCAGAGTACGGTCACATGGTGTGCAGAGAAGGGCGCCCTGTCCATGCCAGCAGGGATGGGGCAGCCGGGACATTCGCCCGCTGCCGTGGCAACGTAAAATGCCACCAACACTTTGGAAAATCATAACTTGAAAGTTAAATATGCTCCAACCAGAGGGTGCAGGTATTCTGCTCCTAGATATTTACCCAAGATAAATACAATCGCACATTCACAGAAAGATGCGTATGTGAGAGGCCACAGCAACTCCGCCAACAGCAGGCTTGACTGGAAACCCCACCGGCGTCCTTCAGCCACCCGCCAGGGACTTGCCGTGCCGCGAGAAGACCGGCATCGATGCGCCCGGCGCTGAGGACACAGGTGTCAGGCTCCGCAAGCTGCAGGCTTCGCACACGGCGCTTATCATGCTAATAGAGCAAAAGCATTTCAGTTAAACTATGAAAATGAAAATGAATTAACACAAACAAGCAAAAACAAAAGCTCCTTTTCTGAAAGGCTTATAACAAACTTGATAAGTACAAAAGCGAGATATTTATAATCCTAAAAATATAAGAGTCACAATGATGAACTGTAAGAGGTAAATAGAAGCGTGTATTTTGGAAAATGTAAATAAGAAAAGTTGTCTGAAGGTAACTAAATGGAATCCCGAGAGGCGTTTGGAGCCATCAGGAAGCAGGCTAGAAAGTGAAACCTCCCTGGTCCCCATGAGAGACCGAACCGCTCAGCAAGGTACCTAGAAAAGTACCATGTGGGCAGAAAAGGCTTTGTCTCAGCCACACAATGGTGTCTTGGCTTCCGGAAATCTATTCGCACACATTAACTGATTACAGACGAATAAAACTGCTAGCATCCCGATAAACACTAAGTGGGTTCCATGGATTAAACACCCATTTCAATTTTAAAGTTTTAAGGAGCTAGTAATACAAAGACTGTTCTTTAATGTGGTTATGTGAACCATGGCAGACACCCCACGACTGCCGAAAAGGAGTCGTGTCTCTACTGCCTGAAACAGGGCACCCTCCCCCCGCCACGTGGTGCCATTCTCTCTGAATGAAGCCTTGCTCACCGCACCACATGGTCTCTGCTTTATTACCTGTCAGCCTCGAAGTCCAAGCCCCCAGGACCTGTCCCCTGGGCATCCGGGACCAGGAGCGGGGCTGGCACAAGATGGGGCCCCTCATGGTGGCACACGGGACAGATGCAGATGCCTCCTGGACATTGCTGCTGCCTGTGCGAGAGGTGGTAGGTGCTGGCCATGGGCCCGGGAGGAGGGAGGCCCAGGTGGAAAGGGAGGGCTGGTCCCCCGGCCGGGGAGGATGGGAGGCACTGTGAGGATCCAGAGCCTCGGTCAGGTGGGCATAAGCATCTGGGACCCACTGCCCTGTGTGGAGGCCACAGCTGACAGGTTCTAGAACTGCTTCGTGGTACGGCAGGAGGCTGGGTGCCAGGCCACAATACTTCAGGAAACAGCTCTATTATTTGCCTACAAAAATCAGGTAGAAAATATATCCCATTATTGAGGTATGATCAAAATGTAGGGTGAATGTTTAAATCTAAAAAATCTATTCCAATGAAAGACACATTGCCATGAATCTCATTCAAATCCTCCCCCCTCACTTCAAACACACTCGTCCCATCATTCTTGCCCCTTTCTGAAGTAGCTCTGAAGTCCTCTTTCCTGAGAGTCTTTATGAGGCATGATCAAAAACATAGTGAAGGCTGCTGCCGAGTGCCATCTCACAGAAAGGCAGACTCATAAAAACATGACAGCGTGTCCTCATCCACTTTATTCACTAGATCTGGAGCCGCATGACTTCTGGCTCTTCCACAAGATCAAAATGACCATGAAAAGCAAATGTTTTAAAGTGATTCAGGGCATGGAGGCAGCCATGATAGCACAACTAAAAAGATATTTAGGAAAGAGGACTCCAGAGCTGCTTCAGAAAGTAGCAAGAACCATGAGATAAGTGTGTTTGAAGTGAAGGGGAGAATTTTGAGGGAGATTCACAGCAATGTGTCTTTAACCATAACTTAAAAAAAATTGTTTTAAACATTCATGGTGTCTTTGGATCACACTTCCTATAAGCAACGAAAAACTTAGGCTGCCTGAAATATAAGAAAGCGCTGGGTGTAATTTAATATAGGAATGCTACAAACACTGTACAAGACTGTTTAAGTGGTGAGATATACCATGCTTTTCCCGAGAAACAGAATCAATGGGGGGGTGGAGAGGGAGAGAGGGAGATGAAGAGGGAGAGAGAGACAGAGAGACAGAGAGACAGAGAGACAGAGAGACGGAGAGAGGAGAGAGAGAGAGCAACAGAGAGGGAGAGAGAGACAGAGAGACAGAGAAAGAGAGAGGGAGAGAGAGGGAGGTTTGTCACAGAGATCGAGCAGCCCTCCCCAGAGAACGATGTGTGACTTTTCCCTGCATATTCTTCAGTCCAGTCTAGTCAACACCTGGAATCAGCAGTCACACCACACATCTAGGGAAGACTTAGCACTGCAAAGATACAAATTCCTCTCAAATTACTTTGTAGGCTCAATGAAATTTCAATTGAAATGTCAATTTTATAATTTGCAGAATTTAATTTTCAAGTCTATTTGAAGTAGAAAACGAACCAAGCCTGACGTGAAAGCAGAAGGCACTCCGTAGAGAGGCCCTCAGTGAGGCATCCAGCAAGGGCGTGTGACACACGTCGCAGGAGGAGGAGCCGGCACGGGGGACGGAGAGCCAGCACGGGGGATGGGGAGCCGTGGAAAGGGCTCAAGTCCAGAGAGGGGCTGGGGCTACATGGGCACTTCGCATGCCAAACACCACAGACGACAGCCTGACAAATGGCTCTGATGGAAAAAACCAAACACAGGTAACTACCGCAGAAATAAGTGAACAAAGCAAAGAGTTCACCTTTTGAGCAGCGTTTAGGGTTCGGCCACCGTGAAGAAAGGCTGCCCTTATTCTTGTTAGCAGGCAAGTGGACGAGTCTGGTAAAAACCGCAGTGCTCGACGCGGTCGGTACAGGAGACGCAAATGCTCTCAGGGTCTAAGGAGGGACAGGAGACAGTGACCAGAGAGAAGACTCCAGAAAGAAGGAAGGAGCGTGCACTGGTGATTGGCGGCAGGCAAGAGCAGCTCCGCCAGGCACCGAGAGACGGGGGTGAACAGGGAGGAACTGAGCAGGGGAAAGAGTCGCTGGGGACTTGGGGTGCTGGGGACCTGGCTCTGTCCTTCAGGTGGGACGCCCGGAGGACACTCTGACTGAGCGGACCCCATGTGACCTTCTGGTTCTCTCCCGTCCAGTCGCCGCTCAGGGGAAGCTTGAGACCCACGCTCCTATCCAGGGCGGCCTGACCGCGTGGCCGACAGCGAATTGGGAAACCTGCAAATCGTCCCAGGAGGGGAGCGGCTCGTTCTCCCTGGCGTGCGGTGCTGTCCTGATGGAGACAAAGAGTTAGGGGACGCCAAGCTGTCCCGCAGCACGCATGACAGAGTAGGGGGAGACCGGGGACCCTGCAGAAGTGTCAGGGAGGAGCGGCTGTCCCCAAAGGCACTGGGAGTTCCTTGTGCTCTGCCTCCGAGGACACCTGTCTGTGCACCGGTCCCTCACACTGGCCTGGGGGTTCCTGGGGCGGCCGCTGGTCTGCAGTGGGGAGGGGAGGCTCTTCCTGGGTTCAGAGGCACCGTCGTGGAGGGCCCACGCCCCCTGCAGGTGACCTCAGACGCAGTGACCTCGGGTGCTTAGGACAGCTGCCCTGGAGGGGTCCCCGGGCCCCAAACCCCCCACAGCCGGATCCCTGGCCCACTCCTGACCAGACCCTCATCACTGCCAAGGAGCAATAGGCTCCTTACTGGCAAGGGGTATTGACAAAGGCCTTCAAAGTCACAGGTTGACTTGTGAGATCAATAATGGTGCAGGGAAAATAATTAAAACTGTCAAATTTAGAAAGTATTAAAGGTACTTAGAGCTTTCTGCCAACTATGGAAAACAGGGATTAATGGTGTTATCACACACAATTCTGAATCACGGAGCAAGTTATTAAAGTCTTTCCGGGATGCTCATCAGCAGAGAAGGGTCAGCATCCCTGGTTCCAGATGCGAACTGTTTGAGTCCATTAACCCTGAATGTGGCCGTGTCCCTGCAGACTCCCGGGTGGCCTGCATTCCAGCGAGGGCCTGGGAATGAGGCTCGTGGTGCTCGAAGTGCCAGCACTTGGCCAGCACTTCTCTGTGGCCGGGATGATGGTGGTCTTAGGAAGAGGCGCAGTCAGTGAGAGCAAACCTCAGAGGGGCATTGGCGGGCTGGAGCCACTGGGAGGTGGGGAACCTCGCTCCAAGTGTGGTTGCCATGGAAGGGGGCAGGGCCACCGAGTCCAGGGTGTAGGCAGCAGCCCACAGCTCCCAGAGACCTAGCAGCATACCCCATTCCTGGACAGGCCTGGTGGAGCGGCAGTGAGGAGTCCTTGCACACCCCCTGTCCTCAGGGGTGGCATCTGGCAGCCCCAGCCCTGTCCCACATGCTTGTGCCATGAACAGCTGCAGACACCTCCGTGGGCAGCTCCACCGCATCCTCCATGGGCAGAGGACAAGGCCCGTAGCCCCAGGATGGGCCTCCAGCTCTGCGGCCCCAGAGAGAAGGGAGGTGCGAGCAGGCAGAGTGGGCCCTGGTGCTGTGGTCCAGCGCACAAGGGATGGAGACTGAGGCCGTGCTAGACAGAGGTGGGAAGCCAGGGTGGCCTCCTCCTGGGCTCTTCCTGAACAGGGTCACTATGCAGCCTGGCTCATTCTGGGGGGCACCAGGGATGCTGCCATCAGGATGGGTCACAAACAGCAGCTTCCATGGAGGAAGGCACAGCCCAGACTCCCAGGGAGGAAAGCAGGACAGCGCTAGGGACCACATCATCACCACTCTGCCTCAGGTGAGCCTCGGAGGTGGCCTCCGCAGGACCCCCAGTGGCCGGGGGTGGCTTGGACACTGCCTCCTTCCTGTCCCTGCATTTCCTGTGCTAGGTGCAGCCTCCTCTTTGCAGAGCCCTGACAGTCAGCCTGCAGAGGGCGACAGCGGGCTCTGCTCTGCCACAGCCCAAGCACACTCCCTTGGCACCGACGGGTGAGCAGAGGGTAGAAGCACAAGGGAGAATGGGCCCAGGTAAACCCAAAGAAGGTGCGCAGTGGTCTGAAGGGGGTGTTGGCTTGTTTGTTTATCTTCTAGACACTACTTCTGTAGATGGAAAACAAACTAAGTTTTCCACTGAGTTAACAGACTTTCTATATTTTTAAGAGAAACCCCTAAATACCCAGGAAGGGCTGCCCACAGTGAGTGTCTGAACCTGTGAGCTACTTCAGGGTTCCAGGGCTGGGCTGGCCTCTGAAGACTGTCAGTGGGATGGAGAGCTGGGCCTCTGCACCCCTCCGTGGGGCTCTGTGTGTGTTGGAGTAGGGGAGCCCTCGGGGGAGGCGTGCAGAGAGCTTGCCTGTCCACAGGAGGGGACACTGGAAGGGGCCAGTCCTGGGACCTCTGGGTGTGGGAGACTTGGCCAAAATCTCTGATGGTGGAACTAACCTCAGATGGGACCCTCAACCGTCTGCATATGAAAAACCGATAGGAAATTATGGTGGCAGGGACGATGAGCATGATGTTGGAGATGATGATGAGGAATATAATTTGTTGAGAACTTGTCTGCGCTTTGTGTCCATTTCCTCCTTTAACCCTCCAAATCCCTTCTGGTGGAGCACTGATAGCCCTGCAGTGATCACATCAAGGCCACCACTTCCTGAGTACATCCTTGCTTAGTCTCCTCCAGCATGTTAAGATTTTCTAGGACATCTGGGGGCACAGATGCCCAGGCTGTCACAGGAGAGGAACCCCAGCCAGCCTGGAATCAGGAGACCCACACCAGTGGGTGCAGAGGGCTAATGGACAGGATGGCAGAGCAAAAAGCCCCGGGACATCTCAAGACCCAGTGAGACAGCATCCCCGAGAACCCAGTGGATGCCCGTGACCTCCACGCTTCCAGGCGCACTTTGCGATGGAGATTCCAGGATAGCCTGTGCCAGGGACGCAGAGCCGGGCTGTGCCTGCAACACGGCGCCCACAGTCTCACAGAGATGGAGCAGATGTGGCTGGTTTCAGGCCAGAGTGGCAGAGGGGCTTCCTGGGCTTGGACCCAGGAGTTAATCACAGACAAATGGTCACAGTGCTATCCAAATTGCGTAGCATGGTGCTCAGGTGCCCTGGGCATGTGCCCTGTGCCATCCTGCACTTCCTGCCCAGCCTTGCCCTGGCCTCGTGCCCCTCCCTGGTCCCTCCTGACACCCTGCCCTGTGTGCCATGCCCACATTCCCGCCAGAGCTAGAGCCGACTCTCTGGAGCTCTGGAACTCCACAGGGAGTTGGTAGCCTCGTGTGGGGGCAGGGCCCAGGCATGTTGAGGGGAAGAGAAAAGACAGCACTCCTCCAGCCTCTGTTCCTCTGAAATGGGAAATAAAAAGGATCCCAAGATAAGGGAAAGTTAAATGGTGGTGTCAGGCAACATGCAGAGCAGGAAGGCTGGCCAGCATCTGCCCTGGACCTCACTTACTGCTCCAGGACCTTGGGCATCTGTACTCTCAGATGAGGCCTGAGGTCCCCCCCAGCTCCCACTCGAACTGCAGCTGACTCTGCTTCCCAGCGCCCTGACGGCCAACATGTGCGTGTCCTGGAATGGAGGGGGCAGTGCAGGGGGTCAGGCTGTCCCCCATCACCCCCACCCTGTGCGAACACCTCCTCCTGAAGGCCTGGAGCTCTGCCCTTCCAGTGGGCTTGGCTCCTCCCCCATGTGCGGCCATCACCCCAGTCAGCCTGTTCACCCAGAGCCGGGCCCGGGCAGCTGCATTTGATTCTTTCCTGGGCCTGCAAGGCGGGGTGGGAGGGTCAAGGGCTGAGCTCTGTCCACACAGAGTGTGGTTCACACCACACTGGGCCTTTCCCTCTGGCCAGGGAGCGCCTGCTGTGGCCCCACTGGGCTGGTGTAGGGCCGAAGCTCTGTCCTCAGCCCCCCACTCTACTGCACCCTGTTCTGAATCCCCCAATGTGGAGGCCCCTGCGAGGCTCCGTGGTCTGTGTACCCACCAGCATGCAGGTAACCGGGGAGGCAGATGCCAGTCTGGGGGGAGGGGAGCACTCAGATTCTCCGGGCACAGCAGATGGAGACCAGAGGGGCGGAGGGAGAGGGGCAGAGTTCCTCACATGAGCACCGTCGACCTTTCTCTCTCTCTTTCTCTCCAACACAATACGTACATGTGCCATTTTGCTAAATGGGACCGTAGCCCACAGGCCAGACTTTATCATGTACAGTCTATTCCATACTTATATCTCGGGTCTCTAACATTATGCTAGCGAAGCCGGAGTCGTACATCCAATTCTCTGTGTCTCCCGGTGCCCTGGAGCCTCTTGGGCTGCCAGTCAGTCACATCCTACGGTTGGTGTCCCCGCACGTGTGGCCTCATTCTCTGGAGCTCCTCTCCTGTGGGACCGGTCCTCCCTAGAAGAACTCAAGGGTCTATATTTCTAAGGGAAGACACAGGCCAGCCTGAGGTCCCATGTGTGTTAGGTTAGATATATGTTTGCTGAGGCCTTGCCAAGGAGCAGTTATAACTCTTGTTTCCAGAAATAATATAAGAATGCTCTTCCCCTTTATTTCTCCACCAAAAATTTTTCGTTGCCGCATGAGATGTAAGAGTAGTATCTCCTTGTTAAAGAGTTCACATTTTCTGGCTACCTGTGACTGCATACATTTTCATGCAATTTTGTGGCCCCTTGGGAATTTTCTACTAAGTGCCTGTCCATAGGGCTTGCTAATGTTCTTTTAAGTTATTTGTCTTGAAAAAAAATCAATTTGAAACAGCTCTTGCTACAGTATAGCGGTAAGCCTGTGACGCTTTCTACATTGTAAATTTTTCAGTATCATTTTTCCTTAGAGATGGGCCTGGTCTTTTTCTGCTAAACATTTATTTAAGGAGTTACGTATGTTTCTCCCTTTATTTTTTTCTTTAAGGGCTTCCTAGTTGCCAATATTGGTTACAAATGTTTCCCCAAACCCTGGGTGGCACAAACATCTGCTTTCCTTGCTGTTTTACTCTGTCTGCCGGTTAACAGTTAATATTTGATGTGTGGAATTGTTTTCGAGTAGAATGTGGGTTAGAAATCTGATCTCTTTTGTGTCTACACAACAGGCAGAGGCATCATCGCAGTCCATCCTGGAAAGCACTCTCCTCCCTGGGTCAAAGTCACACCTTCGCCTCCCTGGTGTCTCCCGACCCCTCCAGTCCCTGCCTCTGCCCTCTTGGTGTCACTGTCAGATTCACGCCTCGGACAACAGCCATCTCCACTTTCTGTCCTGTGGCTTTTGGGTTTTTGAGTTACAACGTGCCTTGTCCTATGAATATAAGATGACCTGAGCCAATCTAAACCCACACGCAGGAATCTAAACCACACTCCTTGACTTGGGGGGAGTTGCTACTTTACTCCATTTCCCATTCCCACTGGTCCCTGCGTCATCCACCACCCTTCCACCCCAGCATCGCCATTTCTGGGGTAGTTTCCGGTCTCTGCTTTGTCGGGTCCTAGCTCAGTTCTGGCAGGACGGGCACCCCATGCACGGCAGCCAGGTGCCCCCAGGCAGGTGATCCTGCTCCCAGTGATGCACACTGCTGTAGAGCCTGGGTGATGGTCTCACCCCATGCTCCTCACTGCCACCCTCCCCAAGCACCCACGGAGCCCCAGAGATGCTCAGCTCAGAGCGGGACAGGCTGTGTGCTGGACTGTCTACCAGAGGACACAATTAGAATGCTAGAATGTGGGGGATGGTCCCATGGCATGGACACACATCTGTGACACATATTTACATTGCACTTCCTGTGGGCTGGGCCTATGCAAGAGGCTGGGGACATGGAAAGTGATGTGGACACTGCTCTGCCCAGCAGGAAGGGCCGCCCTGGCCACCGGGTCATGCAGCACAGAGTGCAGGACATGGGGGTAGCAGTGGAGAGGTCTGTCCAACAGCAGAGAAGGGTATGCAGACAGTGGGAATATCAAGGCTGGTGGCTGGGATGGAGGGGCAGCAGGCCCCCACAGGGGACGATACTGGGGTGAAGGGCAGCCTGGCTCAGGTTAGTAGGAGCCCATGCTTGGGGCTCTGCACCCCCGGAAGGAGGGGAGACCTAGCCACCAAGTCAGGCCACCAGCTGGAGTACAGGGAGATGCTGCTCCAGAATCTGAGCTCAGGGCTGTCCGCGGTGTCTGTCTGCCAGCTGGCCGGAGGTTTTCACAGGTAGGGGACAGGTGTCCTGCTGGGTGTGGACCGGGGCCACTGTCCCGGCACCTGTGTGAAGCAGGATGCTGAGTGGGGTGCAGAGGGTGGAGCCCCTGCTCCTGGAGCCTGGCCCATGCCCACACCCCAGGCCAAGTGGCACTGTCAGCCCGCAGGTGATTAAACCCTGTGTCTGCTTCCCAGATGGATCCCAGCAACAAAGTGGTTTTCCATTTCACTTAACTAAAGCTGAGAATGAAGGGGAACAATTAAGCGCAACCTGAGGCAACCCCAAATATTATCCATCAAAAGCCTCACATCCAATCTTGCCGGCACATTCATCAAAATGTCAGTTACTCCAAACACGATTTTATCTTATTAATGCTCATTTCTTCGCGGAAAGACTGGTGATGTTACCTTTCAGTGGTTATCAAGGCACTGGAAGAAAGCCTGTGCATTTTAATTCAGCAGCTTGCCTATTTCCTGCGGTCCCAGCTCTGGGGTCCCTCCTTCCTGGCGGGGCCAGGGTGAGAGTCCCCAGGAGGCAGCTGCCGCAGCCCTTCCTTGCCCTGCCTATGACACGGGGACCCTAGGAACAGCTCTTCCCAAGGTCCTGGGGGACCCCAGGAGCAGAGAGTTGGGGCCATGTGAGGACTGGGGAACATGCAGCTTGGTGGCCCCCAGATGGCGTGGGGCGTTAGAGCACCCCTTTCCTCCCCTCCTGAACTCAAGGCTTCCTTGCTGATGTGCAGGACTGAGGCAGGGGGGAAAAGAGACCCCTGGGAGATGATCTGAGGGTCAGGAATCAAGAGCCACCTTGCCTTGTCAGAAATGTGTAATGAAGGCCAGTCAGCGGATCTGGGTGAGTACGGCCGACAAGGAATCGGATGCATGGGGAGGGAGGCTGGTGCTGGGCCCAGGGAGGCTGCAGGCCAGGACCGTAGATGCCATGAACTTCTAGCAGCACCTGCAAGGAAGCGTCCACACAGGCAGACCCTCAGGACACAGGGTCCTCTGTCTCTCCTTGCCAGCCAGTGCAGGGACATGGTCCTCATGCTCTGACTTCTCCATGCAGAGCTGCAAGAGACTCCAGTGTCGGAGGGCAAAGGCCGGAGGTGCTGGGAGCCCAGATCCCACTGCTGGGCCCAAGCAGGTAGCGCTGTAGAAGGGGCTGGCGACGAGGGCGTGCCGACCAGCTGGGAGTGGGGGTCTCAGTAATCAGACAGAGCACGGGGCAGGCAGAGGGGAGGAGAAGATGCACAGGCCAGGACAGGAGGGTTTGCAGCTGGGAGACCTGCCGGCTCCAACTTCTGCCCGCAGGAGCGACAATTATCTGCTATTTATTTTGCTGTATATTGATAAGTCATTTTATATCATTAATAGAAATCAATAATCCAAATGCACTTCCTGTTTTGTGGGAGTTTCTGTTTGTGAATGATCCTGAACATAAGGAAAACCAGGGAGCAGTGTAAAAGGCACTCTTCACTTATTGTCTTACTTTAAATATAATTTAAAAGTTGTCCAGATTTTTTTTCTATTATTATTTTTGAGAAAAATATAACAGATAAAAGAGCCGCCCTCTCTGCTCCTCCACCATTCTGGTCACCGCCATCCCAGGTAACCCTGGCAGGTTTGCCTCCTACGCACAACACCCTTCCCCCACCACAGCACACAGACACCAGAGTGCAGGGGCCCCAACAAAGGCTGAGATTCTGATACAAGCCACAGCGAGGGGACTTCTAGGAACGCCCTTTGTAAAGAAACGAGCGCCTGTCCATCCTCTTCAGCAGCCGTTAGGAACATGAGGTAACCTTGAGAATAGGAGCTCCTCCAAAAAAAGTTTGGGGAGGCAAAGGAGAGATGGGTCCCACAATCTTCATGTCGCCATAGGAGACACACTAGCCCCGAGATTCTGGTCTTTAGACCCACACTCCGCCATTATCCCCTCCTTCCGTGCCCACTCACACCCACCACAGTGCCCAAGACCACCGCACACAGCACACCTGGCAAAGTGACACTGTGTGCATGAGGCCTTCTGCACCCCTCAGCATGCTGTCGGGGACAACCTTCCTGGTCAGTAGAGCCCCTCTCATTCACCTGCCTGAGGCAGGGTTCCTGCTCACAGCGAGGGGCGCTGCGCCCCCCTGAAGGCCACCCTGCAGAAAGCGATGCTTCCCCACCTCCTGCAGGCTCTGCCCTGCACAGGGGCACCTGCCCCAGGTGAGGTCAAGGGGACAGGGCTTGTGGGCCCAGGGGAGGGCCCTTGACGTGGCCAGCTCTCAGCTGTGGCTCAGTATCCACCTAGTGCATGTGGCCGGCTGGTAGGCTCAGAGATGTGCTGGGGTACAGCTCACTTGCCCTGCATGCCGGGCCCTGGGCTCTCCCTGAGCATTGCAAAAGAAAGAAAGTGGGGGAGGGGGAGAGGGGGAGGAAGAGGGAGAAGGAGAGAGAGAAAGAGAGAAAGGAAGAAGGAAAGAAGCAAGAAACCTTCAGTAATGGGAGGGGAGTGATCTTACATTGTATTGTCTGGATTTTGACTCTCCTGATTACTAGGCAGTTCGGAACTCTGTGTTCTGGCCATCATTTCTTCCCCTTTTTTGTGAAGTACCTGTGCATGTCCCGAGCTCCATGGTACACAGCTGCTTTTCTTGTACTTTTTTCTAAGGGTTTCCTAATACTACCAAAATACGCACCCTTGCTGGTTCAGCCCTGAAGCATCCCGGGCAGGTCTGGGGCTGGTCTTCCTGGTTTCACGATGTCATACAAAAATTTCAGGGTTAGTGGAGGTGAATTAATCTACCCTCTGCTTTACGGCTCTCAAGATTCTTTCACACGCTTTTTCTAACTTGAGGTCATAAAGAGAAAGTAAAGGGAGCTTTTCTCTCATTGCAGTTTACCTTTATATTGGATATAAGTTAGAGATCAATTTTATTGTTTTTCCATTTGGCACATTGGGGTTCCAGGCCAGGTGTCATGGCTGCCCATCGAGGGGTGCTTGGGCCATGGAGCAGAGGGACTCCGTGACCCCTGAGCACCGGGCTGGACTGTCTTTCACTCTGCTTGTGTGACAAAGACTTGAACTCCAGGCCCTCGTGTCAGCCCTGCCAGACAGGAGGCAAGAGTGGGGTTCAGGGGGACCCCAGGAGAAGGGCGGCCCCACCCAGCCCACCAGAGCCCCAGAGCTGGACCATCAGGACCCGTGGGACCTGCAGGCCCCTACTTTCTGCTGCCCATGGCCCCCTGAAAGCTCCCTGAAGCTCTACCTGCCCTATTCTGTCCTCCTGGGCCAACTTCCCCCTGCTGTCCCCATGTCCTATAGTGACAGGGTGGCAGAGGACCCCTCCTGCCACAGATGCCCCTTCCCAGAGCCGCAGCCACTCGTCTGCATGCGGTCACCTGCTCCTGGTGGGGTGAGCAGGGGACAGGAGGTGACCCTCGCTGTCCTCTCCGTGGCTCGCATCTTCCTTCCGACACCGTGCTGTCCCCTGTGTGTGCCACTGTCCCTCCTGGGTGGCCCTGCTTCTAACCCACCGCGGTGTGCATCCCCTTCCAGTTGTCTGAACTGCTGTGCTGATGAGAAGCCCGTCGCCAGGTCAGCATGAGGGTGGTGGGTTGCGAGCGTGCTGGGCTCCCTGGTCGAGTGGCGGCAGCCCTGGCACCTGCAGCTCCGCACGCCGACTCTCTGGGCGGAGGATAAACTTACTACTCTCGTGGTGGTGTCAGAAGACGTGGTCTTTTCCTATTTCCCTGTTTCTCTTCTTTTTCTTCTAATGTTTAAGGAGGGAACTTGCGCCTGTGCTTTGCGTAAATGTTCTTCCTCCTGTTGCCCCAGAAGGGAAGGGGAAGAACTTAAAATGATGGGCCTCACTCTTTCTAATCATGGAAAATTGACCTTCGGAGGAAAGTGAAATCTAAATTTCCTGAAGCAGCGTCCTGCATGTTCACAGCCTGCCAGGCCTGTGAGCACGGGTCCCTCTGGAGACAGGAGATGACAGCGTGCGCCCCTTGGCGTGATGTCTTCCTGAAACCAGCTGACACGTTCTAATTAGTTAGCTCAATAAAATAAGCAGTTTTACACCTTCTCACCAAAAAATGGCTCCGACACTTCGATGGAACACAGGTGCAATGGTGTGGCCAGCTGCGAGTGTAGATGGGCTGGGGAGGCAGGAGGAGGTTAAACTCATAGGGCGCTGGGGATGCATGACATCCAGCGTAGTTTACCGCGAGGCACAGTGTCAGAGAGGACCCCTTGGCTGGCTCAGGTGGAGGGCGGTGGCCTGGGACTGCTGGGGGCCGTGCACGGCAGCCTCTGTGCTAGCACAGGCTCCGAGGTCACCCGGGGGCTGCGCAAGTAGAGCAGGAAGGTCCCGTGTGAGGGCAGTAAAAGGTGTTGGGTGCTATCTCAGGTCACTTCTGGAATGGGGGCAGTGTCGGCTCACCAACAGGGCTGGCCTCGCATGCGAGCCTTCTGGGGGATGCCTGCTCCTGGCCCCCCGTCCTCACTGTCTTCGGCCTCCCGCTGCCTCCCTGGACACACCCCCAGTGGCGGTGGCACCAGCCAAAGCCGTCCTGCCATGGGGGCATGGCCTGCTGGCCTCTGGGTTCGCGGCCCCTCCTCCCTGCTCCCAGCCCCGGGGCGGCGCTGCCAGGGAAGTGTCGGGGATTGTGCAGGGGGTGGACTGAGGGACAGACGCCTGGCTGCAGTGTCCCTGCACGACACTGCCGGGAGCTCCAGACTCAGGATGACAGAGGGGATCCACAGGCAGAGCCCATGTCCAGTGATGGGGTGTGTCCCTGCAGCTTCAGGGTCCCAATATGAAGAGACCTTCACATCCTTGTGGAGGGAAACAGGGTCACCCTCAGTCTGCCCGAGGCTCTGGGCACTCTCCATTTATCCGGTCCAGCTCTGGACCCAGGGAGGGATAGCGGGGCAGTCCATGGGGACACGGCAAGGGACGACAGGGCAGTCCCCGGAGAGCCCTGTCCCTGGATCTATTTCATTTTCATGACAACAGAGCAATGAGTTGGAGGAGGACCCTTGACCCTCACAGCCCCAGCTGTCCACCCATGAAGAGGTCAGATGGGACACTTCCGGGGCTGGACACACCGGCCTGTGCCCAGGACCCCTCCTCTCTCCCTGCACTGCTGCCACCAAGGTGGCTTGTTGTGTGGATCCTTCCAGGAGCTCCCTACCTCTGACCTCAACGTCGGGACCCCAGTCCACGCACTTCATGTCCAGGGACCCCAGGCCATCTGCTTGGTACCCAGTGGCCTTGTGAGCCTCCCCCTTCAGCAGTGTCTGCCCCGTGTCCCCTTGCAGCACAGCCGGGGGGAGAGGCCACTGCCTTTTGGGGCCACATGGGGGTGACCAGACTGTGGGGTGAAGGCAGGGATTCTACGTAGACATAAAGCTTGAGAAAGCAATCCAATTTTTAAAATTTCTTTTTTGGGGTCATCTGCATGTCCCCCTTTCGATGTTGGGTCCTTGCTGAGCCTGAGCTTTATCTCAAATACTCCAAATTCAGATGCTGAGTGTGGCGAGGTGCAGGAGGGGCTCAACCCAGAGCCTGCGGGTGGGGAGGACATTCCAGGACTCTTCTCCACGGACCACGAGCTGCAGGGAGGGTCATCTTTATTCAGAAGTCTGAACGGTGAGTTCTTCATATAACTGTCAAAAATAATACGATAAGTAAATAATTCTGAAAAATGACTTTCCTGTAAATGCATTTTAACCACTTCAAGGGGCTGCATCTCAAGGACCAAACCTGAGGTCCAATCACTGTCCTAGCCACCACCACGCCCCCGGGCTCCATCTTTCCTGACAAGGGGGCCCATGGTGTCACTGTCCCCCAACCCCAATGCCCCAGAGGTCTGGGCTCGCCTGCCGCTCTCTCTTCTGCAGGCAGGTCCGGCACGGTTCCCGCCAGGTGGCGCTGAGGCCAAGCCTTCATCACCTAAAGTCCCATCTGGGGGTGATCTTGGACATTTACACACCCAACTCCCATTGAGATCACTCTCCATTCATCTGCAGTTTTAAGAAATCTTCTCAAGCAGCCTCCTGGCCCTGTTTCCCCCAAGGTGACTTTTTATGACACTGTAGTATAAAATACATTACTGCCAATAAAGGCCCCCGATCACATTCAGGTGCTCCCCCATTTTGCTCCTATGCCTGTGTGTGTGTGTGAGAGAGGGCGAACGAGTGAGCTCAGGAGTCCTGCGCATACTCAAACGTTGAGCGGCTCCACCCGCGGGAGCCCTGTGCCCTTCTGTGACCACTGTCCCCGGCCTGGCCCCTGTCAGCCACCAATCTGTCCTCCTTCATGAAAGTTCCCCATTTAAGGATGTTATATAAATGGAATTGTGCCTCATGTTACCATTAGGACTGGCTATCTGTTCTGTGTCATTTCCTGGAGATTTGTGCACGTTGCTGCTGGATCGGCGGCCCCTCCCTTGTCCCCGCCGTGAGCTTTCCCACCGTGTGGACCTCCCACAGCCCACTGGAGGGCATGTGGGCCACTTCTTGTCTTTGTGGGTCGCAAGTCCAGCTGCTATGGATATCTGTGGCATTGCTGGATCCCCTCGACAGGTCCAGGGAACTCTACATTTTGAGAGAATGCAAGCTTTTGTTTCTCTAGGATAAGTGCTGAAGAATAGAATGGCTGGCTGTTTGGAAATTGCACTTTAGTTTTAAAGCAACTGCCAAGCCAGAAGGATCAGGCTGGCTAGCGGCCTCCCCAGCACTGAGTGTCACTGTCCTCTCAATGCAGCCATCTGGTCAGTGCACAGAAGCCTCCTTGTGGTACCAGTTTGCGTTTCCTTCCTAGATGATGATATGAACATCTTGTCCAGTGTTTATTTGCTATCTGCAGACTTTTCAGTGAAGCTTTAGCTCTTGTCTTGTGCCCATTTTCTAATTTGTTTCATTTATTTCTTACATTGGATCTTTAGTGCACACTCCCTGTTCCCTCAGTTATGTAGTCTAGAAACACTTTCTCCACCTCATCTGCAGCTGGCAGCTCATACTCTTATCCTGCTCACCTGGACTTTCACAAAGGACAAAATTTAAGTTTTGATAGGTTTCAATTTTTCCCTCGTGGATAACATTTTTGGTTGTCAAGTCTAAGAATGATTTGCATAGCTGTAGAAGCTGAAGATGTTCTCTTTTTAAATAATTTTTTATAATTTACATTTTTTAAATCCAGGACCCATCTTGAGTTAGTTCGTCATCAGGTTGAATTTCAGGTGGAGGTTTGTTGTTTTTGCCAACAGATTTCCACTGGCTATTTACTGTAAGTCTTCCAACCCATTCGCTCAGCACATCCTTTCATTTATTTAGGTCATCTTTGAATACTTTTACCAGTATCGGAAAGCTTCTCAGCATATGGATATCTTGTATAGATTTTGTTCCTCAGAAGGAATGTGAACAGTATTGCGTTTTGAATTTCAGTTTTCCCATGTTCTCTGTTCACATATAAATTTGCAAATAACTTTTCTATCTCAATCTTGCATCCTACACCTTAATGAATCCATCGGTTCTAAGAATTTATTTGTGGATTTCTTGAGATTTTCTGTTTAGAGACAGGTGGGTCATCTTCAAATAGGAATTTGATTTCCTCCTTTCCAACTCATGTTTTTCCCCTTGTGTTATTTCGGTGGCTAGAACTTCCTGTACTGTGGTAATGGAAGTCATTACCTTGCTCTCTGTCTTGGGAGAAACACATCTCACTGTTAAATACGAGTCTGGCTCTAGGATTTGTGCACATTCTCTTTATCAAGAGCTGCTCCCCTTCCTTTCTGTTCCTAACTTGATTTGAGTCTTGCTCATGAACAAGGATTGCATTTTGTCAAATTTCCCTAGACCAATTAATGCAACCTTATGATCTTATATTCTTTCTCATAGTAACATGGTGGATGACAGTAGCTTTCAGATGCTGCACACCCGGAATAAATCCCACTTGGTCGTTGCATACGGTTATTTTTATACACCATTAAGTTCAGTTTGCTAATGTTCTGTTCAGTGTTTTTGCTTCCAAGTTCACGAGAGATCCTGGTCCCTGGTTTTCTTTTTTATACTGATGCTTTGGGATGAAGTTATTATTGACCTCAGTAGATGTACTGGAAAGTGTTCCTTCCTCTTCTGTTTTCTGAAAGATAGTGCGCAAAATTGTGTTACTTCTTTAAATGCTAGAATTGTCCAGTGAAATTGTCTGAGTATGGAAATTTCCATTTTTGAGTTTTTCAACTAAAAAAACTCTATTTCTTTAGTGATTGTAGTACCATCAAGATGATTATATTCTGGCAGAGTTGGTTGCCCCCAGTTTTGGGGGCTTGGGCTTTCGAGTCATTGAATGAAGGAGAGAGAAGTTGTCGGCGGGTTTCCAGAACTGTGTTTCTAAGGGCTGTAGGGCCTGTAGCGATATCACCTGTTGTGTTTATGACATCAGCGATATTTTTCTTCACTGTTTGTTTTTCTTCATCCTGATAAAGGTTTACAAATTTTATTGATTTTCCGCAGGTACCAGATTTTTGTTTCATTCATTTTATTTTTATTTTCAGTTTCATTGATTCTCACCTAACAACATTATTAATCCCTTCCTCTGCTGGCCTCTGTTTATGTTGGTTTTGTTTTTCTGAGTCCCTGAGGTGGGAATTTAGATTATAGATTTCAAAGCTCCCATCATTTCTTGTGTAAGCAGTTGTATAAATTCATTTGTGTAAGATAAATTTCATTCTCAGCACTGATTTAGCTGCATCCCACAATTTTGATATATTAGAGTTTTTTGCTTTCATTCAGGTCTAGTACTAATATTTTTGTTCCTTCAAAATTCCCTCTTTCGTGCATAGATTATTTGGAAGGGTGATGTTCAATTTCCACCGGTTGAAGGGCATTTTGATTGATTTCTAGTTGGGTTTCTCTGTGGCTGGAGAACCCAGTCTGTGCGGTTTCCACACTCTCCAGCTTGTTGCAGCTTCGTGATGAGGGATTCGTTGTGCTTTGTGTGTGTCCCTGGATCATGGGGAACACTGCATACCCTGTGGCGGCTGCGTAGAGTTCTGTGCGCATCCATCAGACCCTTTCTCCACTGTGTGGTTCAGCCCTCCGACACCCTTCCTGGTTTTCACCTTGGAGCTCTGGCTGTTGTGGGAGGCCAAGATGTAGGTCCCGTCTATGGGATTCACCTTCCTCCTTCCGCCCGCAGTTTTCTTCTCACGTATTTGGAGGCATTGCTGTGTGGCTGTGGGCACATTTAGGGTGGTCAAGTCTGCCTGGTAGATCAGTCTTTCTCTCAAAATGTAAAGCCACTCTTTCTAGTCATGTTCTTGGCTTCAACGTCTATTTTTTTTTTTAATCAGTCAGGTATTATTGTAACCGCTCCTTCTTATTTTTAATAATGTTTACATGACGTATCTACTTTTCAGTCCTTTTACTTTCAGCTTACCTGTACACTGAATATGGAGTGATTTTCTCATAAGCAGCATAGAGATTGTGTGTGTGTGTTTATCCACTCTGCAACCCTTCTGTGTTTGTGCATGGCTTGTGTATTTAACCCATTATATTTCAGGGAGTTAGTGGTAGGTTAGCACTTATATCTGCCATTTTGTTATTCTCTGTTAGTTTCTTTCAATTCATTTCTCCACTTGTTGACATCCTGTAGGTTAAATGATTGCATCGTAGGATTCGTCTTCATTTACTTACAACACTTTCGGTGTGTCACTGTATTTTTTTGGTGTAGTGACTCTTATAACTCTGTGCTTTCATCTTCACCATTCGCCTAGGAATGTTGTCTCCTGCTTAATCAACAAAGGCACTCTATGGAGCTCGGAAGGAGAAAGGTCCTCTGCAGGCTTGCCCACGTCCCCCTTCGTCCTTGTCCTGACACCCCAGGGTTCCTGCTGTCCTTCTTTCTGCATGGAGACCCTCCTGGGCCAATCGTCAAGGGTGCATCCGGGAGACACATTCTTTTCATGTTCCTTCATCTGAGAGTGTTTTCATTTCTCCTTCATTCCCAAAGGATCATGTTGCCAAATTTAGAGCTCACAGTTTAACAATTCCTTCAGCAATCGAGAACACCACAGTGCCTGGCACAGGTCGCCATGGTTTCCGATGGGGAACTTGTGGCTCCGGCTGGGGTCTCCTGGCTGCTGCGTTGCCTCTTCCTGGCTTGTTTGAGGATCTTTTGTTTTCTACTGAGGCTCTCAGTTGTGCTGTATCTCTGAATGCATTTCTTCTGGTTTGGTCTGCCTGTGGCTAGCCTGGCCTCCCTATACCTAGACCTTTGCGTCTTTTGCTAATTTGGGAAGCTTTAAATCAGCAATTATTTCTTAAATACCGTTCAGGTCTCTCTTCGCCTCCTTCAGCCTGGGACTCTGGTGACCTGAATCTGGGTCTTCTGCTCTGTCCTGTCCTTGCAGTCCTGGGTTATGGCCTCTGTGACTGACTCCATCCACCAAACAATACAGGTTTGTATTTTTGGGTCTATAGCTTCCATTATTTTTTAATAACTTCTATTTTTGCTGGGGTGTGTTATGTTTTCACTGGTTTTGAGGGCATCTGTAAGAGCGTGGGGCCCAGAGTAGAGCATGGAGTTAGCATATGTGAGGTCCTGGCTTCCAAAAGATTAAAATTAAAAAGGTGCATTTGTCATAGATCGTTGGACCATTTTACATGTGCTTTGAAACCCTTGCCAGCCAGATCACCCGGTACCTGCTCCCCTGTGTGGTGTCAGCCGACCATCTTTTCTCCTTCAGGTTGTGATCCTTGAGCCCTCTGTGTGACTCACACCCTCCAGTGGCATCCGGGTTCGAGGTCTGTGATGACCTGCTGGTTTAGTGTGCAGATCCTGGCCAACCTCTGTGGCCTGCAGTTCCGAGGATGGTGTCACACTTGCCTGGAGTTGTCTGGGGCATTTCTGCTCCACCCAGGCCCTGCCACCTGCATTGCTAACTGAGGCATCAGGAGTCAGTGGCTCGCAGTTTCTTTCCACTTCCTTGGTGGGGGAACACGAGACCCCTCTTGCTATGTGGTCCCCTGCCTGGAGTCCCAGCCAGAGCCCTCCTTGTCATGCCCAGAGCCTCCCTGGCTCATCTCCCGCTTGTTTCCAGGAAGCACAGCGCCTGGTGGAGAGAAGCGGCAAAGCCGGGCTGCACCGCGGGGGCTGGACCAGGAGGCTGTGGGCTCTTCTGCTTTTCACTGAAACACTCCATGCCATTCACCATTTAAAGTGTGCCATTCAGTGGTGTTGTTCGGCCACATCACTCATCCCAGGACATGCTCATCGCATCGATCGGGAAGCCTGCTCTGAACTCAGGTAGAAGTGCCGGGTCAGGCCGCACCTTGTGGGCTGTCTGTGTCCACAGCTGAGCTGAGGAGGGTGAGCGGGGCCAACAGCTTCCCACGAACACTGCAGAGCCGCACCTTGCACAAATGAGACAAGAGAAAAATCAGAGCCCTGAAATGGGGGGTAGCAGTTGCCAGGAGGGGAGATAGGGCCTCTGGGCTGCCAGAGGAGGAGGAAGAAGTGGAAGAAGAGGAGGAAGAGGAGGAGGAAGAGAAGAGAAACAGGAACAAGAGGAGGAAGAGGAAGAGAAAAAGGAGGAAGAGGAAGAGCGGGCAGCCTCCCTGCAGCTCTGGGCCCCGTCGTGCCAGGTGAGGTGGGGGCGGCTGTGCCATGTCCGAGGTGCAGCTGGAAACGCGCCCTCCTGGGGTACAAATGAGAGTGGGGTCTCCCTGGAGCTGCACCCCAGGACCCCCTTGCCTCTAGCCCAAGCCCACGGGGCACAAGAAGAGGCAGGCCAGTGGACTTGGGGTGTCAATCCCCCGAGCGGAGAGTAGAGCATCACCCGGCCAGAGGACCCGCAGCCCTCACCCTGCATATCCTGCCAGAGACAGCATGAAGGACCCAGAGTCAGACAGACACCGGCGGCTGCTCCAGGCTGGCCCTGCCCTCCCGCAGGTGCTCCAGACTCCCAACAGTAAATGGGGCTAAATGATTAGAAGTAAATGCTTGTGAGCGGCACAAGAAAGCCGTTTATCATTTCCAACCCTTCCCTTGAGGTACGTACGCATTATACAGCGTTTATCTCCACTCTTCTGCGGTGTAGCAGCCAATCTAAAAGTCAGCTAATCTTCCTGACTACAAAACCATCTACTAAAACATTTTTATACAATGCAAATTTTCGAGATTTATCATCGCCTGTGCCCATAACTTAGAATGCATTAGGCTGGTGTTATCAATTTTAATAATAGGTTTCCCAGCTAAAATTTGGATCAACGTCACTGGGTTTTTCAAAATTTCATTACTAGACTTACTTGAAAACACAATATCCCATGAAGAAAGCATATTTCTCCTGTCAAAAATAGGAATGACTGCGCTGATAGCTGCTATGAATTTCTTTCCCTCTTTTAGTTTCTATATCATCTCCAGTTGGTTGATTTAGTCGCCCCCTGTTTCTGCCTGGCTGCACACTTGGGCCTTGGGGCCCTTTCCAGGCTTCTATATTCTCAATTAATCTACTAATGTCTTTGATTTGTTTTCTTCTAATTCCCAGGGAAAGAAGTGATCATTGCAAAGATACTAGTAGCATCCACCATCCCCAGGAAATATTGATGAAAGTCCTAGGTCCCCATTGGCCCATCTTTAAGCTGCTTCTGCTGTGTGGTGAGCTCCGCCCTCAGCTTCCTCCTGGGAGAGTTCTGATCTAGCTGGAAGAAGCCGCCTGTGGAAAATCTGTGAAAACCAGAGACCCACGGAGAGCCCTAGCCCGTCTCAAATCTTCCATGACTCAACCCGAATCAGCCCCCAGGCCGGGGGGTGAGGAGAGGAGCCCAGCCCCGGACGCCTGCCCTTTGCCCTGGGGTTCCAATACTCCATCTCTCTGCCTGACAGTGGGGAGCCTCTCTCTCCTCCTTGGAAACAAACTGCCCACCTCTGGGCCAGCAGCACATGGCAGTGAGACATCAGTGATTCTTTTAATGCCGAACAGTGAGAGCTGTCCCCTCTGCACAGGATCCTGCTCCCCAGTGGCAACAATTGACAGGTGGATGGGCGCCCCTGTGGGGATCCCTGCTACCCAGTGTCACGGGTGGCTTTGCCCCCAACAGACAAAGGATCAGAAATGTGCATCATGAGCCAAAGTCACCCCTCAACTGCGAGCCAGTGACGCAAAAACCAACCACAGGGTCGGAGGAGGGGACAGGGCTTCAGACACGGATCTGAGGTCCCCACCGAGAGGGTCAGGCTGTGGCTCCCTGGGGAGAAGGAGTGGAGCCGTGGCCTGGGCCACAGAGCCTCCCACTCAGTACCTGCCCGGCTCAGGCCAGCCTCGGGCCCTGAGGGCTGCACCTTTGCCCGCGGTGACACCTCGGGTCCTGGCAGGGACGATGAAGCCTGGACCCAAATATTGTGTCGCGGGGCGGATGTGCAGTGAGAACCCGGCTCTGGGGTGCTGCTCAGGCACCCTGGAGTCCAGCTCCAAGCAACAAGGACAGCTGGGTCCATGGCAGCAGGCACAGTGCACCCGGGGCCACACCTGGAGGACGGGGCTGTTCGGACCTGGCGCCCAGAGCGTGGGCCGTGCTGCCCGCAGGCACAGCGAGGGCGGAGCAAGACACAGGCTGCACTGGGCTCTGAGGACTCTCGGGGTGGAGGCCAGGCCTGCTGGGCTGGTGACAGGGACAGGATTCAGGACAGACCAGGGCCTCCCGGGGGTCCTTCTGTGGCAGCCTGCTTCTCTGAGTGCTGTCTTCCGGGGGGACTATCACCCAGTGTTAGGTTACCGCCCAGGTTTATTACAGCTCAGTGTTACAGCTCAATTAGATGCGCAGCCCGGGTCCGCCGCCTGGGCGGACACCGGGACAAAGCAACCGGCCCAGCAGGCCAGGTTTATTAGGTTTTATTAAAGCTCAGGAACGCAGCAGCCCAGGATCGCAGTAGCTCCGGGTCGCGGCGGCTCAGGGTCACGGCGACTCAGGGTCACGGCGGCTCAGGGTCGGGTCACAGCTCGGCGCTATAGCTCAAGGTCGCAGCAGCAACAGCCAGGCTCCGTGCAGGAGCAGGGCAGCGGAGATCGGGCAGAGGAGAGAAGAGGCAGGCAGGCTGATGAAGCTCTCCGATGCTCGCCGTGCAGCTCCTCCTGGTGTTCCAGCTCCTCGGTCTCCTTCGAGCGAAGTGACCCCGAATGGCTCGGATAGTGGCCTTTTATCCCTTAGTCGCCCCCCCTTTCGTGACGTTGGCGGCTCAAAAGTGTGTTTTTGGGATTGGTCCTTTCTGTATGGGGTGACCAGGTAGTGGACACCTTCCCTGGGCAAATTGGCGCGACGGACCTAGTTGAGGACCTTAGTCGGGGGAAGGGTCATTGTTTCGGCAGGAGATTCTGGCATAGAGACAGGGGGAAGGGGCTTTGTGAGAAACCAGCAATGGCCATTTTGGCATCTGGGGAGGGTCATCCTAACACCCAGGGCTGTGATTGGGGCCCAGCAGCTGAGGTCCCCGGCTTGCCACAGAGAGAGAGAGAGGTAGAGCGAGGTGGCGCTGCTCAGCAGGGCTTTGCTGGATGCTCTGCCTTCCTTGCCCCAAGCCAGCCTCTGCCCGGAAACGGCCCCAGATGTCCCCCAGCACAGCCCACCAGCGCTGGAGATCCCTCTTCCAGGGGCCCCTTTTGCAGTGAGGATAAACTGGAGCGTCATTCTCACTTCTGTCCGAAACCCCGAGCCAACAAAATGAGGAGGCAAAGCGATCCGATTGTCATAGGCCCGCAACTTCAGACGTGCCCGCAGACCACGCCTGGGTTAGGAAGCCACCCCGCCACCCCACCGTGCTGCCGCTGCTGACAGCTGGAACCATCCTTTCTGCCCTGCCCGGCACCTCCTGGTTTTTAAAGGCCTGAAAAGCTTAGGCCGAGCCCCTCTGGAAACGTCTGGGTGTGCAGCCCCTCTGCTCCCCTGACGGCTTCCAGCACACACCGGGCAGAGGACAGACACACTGGCCTGCACCTCCTCAGTGCCCGGCCACCGTGCCATCCCTGCCCTACCCCGGAAGGACCCGGCTCCTCTCCGAGTGGAGGGCCTGGGGACCGGGGAGTCCGCTGTCTTCAGATGTGGCTTGACCTCCGTCCTGGGCCCACGCCAACCAGGAAACAACTGATCTGATTTACAGCTTGCAGCTCTGAGGCCGGCTCTCTATCCCACACGATCTCTCTTCACGGACCACCAAGCAGTCTCCTCGGGGCATGCAAAAACCTCACGCATTTGCTGTGAAATTGTAAAGATCACAGAAATGAAGCACACTGCACTCAGGGGTGGGTGTGGAGTCCTGCCTGCAGGCCGGGGACCCCCACCCCCCTTTTCTGTAAAACAGGAAGTGACAGCGGTGTCCCCAGGCTCTCTTGTTGGGTGTGGTGCAGATTTTGGAGGCGTGACCCGCAGGAGAAGGGGTGTGGCCAGCTGGGTTCTCACAGCGTGCCTTCTCCCTTGTACTCTCAGCGGGTGGAGATGTCCCCACGGGGCAGGCGGGCTGAGACAGGGAGAAGAAGGGCTCACCGGTCTCCTCTTTGACCTTCCACAGTGAGCGGATGGTGGTAGTGCCACCTTGTCTGCACCCACGTTCAAGAGGATGGGGTGGAAACGCTGGTCTGTGCTGGCTCACACACACCCTGGAGACCCCTCCACATGCTGACCCATGGGGCTCACCCACCTCTGAAATAAACAGCCCTGAATACTCCGGACCGGTCAGCAAAACCTGCTGGACTGTGGAGGGACAAAGATCCCCCGGATGAGCTGGGTGAGGGTGGCACACACCTGTAATCCCAGCGCTCAGGAGGCTGAGGCAGGAAGATTGTCTTGAGTTCAAGGCCGGCCTGTGCTACAAAGCGTGACCCTGTCTCAAAAAACAAAAACAAAAACAAAACACGAGCAAAAACAGATCTGCTCAGCTTGGCCTCTCATCCTCAGGGCTGAACTGCAGGGAGGTTCTGTCTCAGGCCCCTGGGCAGGCGGGCGGCTCCCACCTGGACAGCACCTCTATCCCCCTGGGGTCCCAGCATTTGCCTGTGTGCTCCAAGCCTGGTGCCCTTTGCTGATGTGCCCCCGGCCTTCTATTCACTCTGCTGCCTGAGGCCTCACTCGCTGAGGTGACGGAGGTGAGGGACGTCCGCGGAGCGGACATCGGCGACTCCCAAAGCCCCTGGAGGAGGACGCCGGGCCCAGTGAAGCAGACAGGTTCACACATCACCCCCGAGCTGGACGCCCCTCTGCCAGCCCAGGTGCCCTAGTCCTTACACAGGACAGCTACTCTGTGAGCTCTTGGTCACACAGCTCTCACACAACGTCCCCAGGGCAGAAGGCCTGACATGCTCCTTCCCCTGATAGCTCTGTGTCTGCAGCTGCGGCCACATCTCTCCAGTCTTCATCTCCCCATGACCTCCTCCTTGCGTGTCTCCTGTCTGACTCTCATGAAGTCACCTGTCCCTGGGTTTAGCAGCTTTCTTAATCACCCGTGACCTAACATCCTTCGCTTAATCTGCAAAGACTTTATTTCCAAATGAGGTCCCGTCTCCAGTTCAGGGTGGACACGCATGGGGTTGGGAGGGGTCCCACCAACCAAGGCGCGGAGTCCCATTGTCCAGTGCACGTCCAGCACAGGCTTGGTGCGGCAGCGGCAGGAGTCAGCAGTGTCCCTGGAGGGGCCGAGGGAGGAAGACGCTCTGTGTGGGAAAGGTCAGGCTTTGCACACGGGCGCCGGAGTCTCTATCTCAGATTCATGTGCTGCGCTCCCTGCAGCAAAATTTTCAGCTGAGCACAAAATATTTTTTCAATGAGCCATTTCTGCAAACAGCCCCATAAGTGCCGCTCTAACGCCCTAGCCACGACCACTGTGACAATGAGCTGTGATTTAATGGTCAGATGTGAAATCTCTGCCTGATGGCCTCCATGACAAATGGCCAGGGAGGCACAGGAGGGGCAGCATCCCCCATGGACTGTCTAGTCCAGAGGCCAGCGATGCACATCACTGTTGCTTGCCCCAACATCTGCTCCTGGCTTGTAACTGCTATGTCAGGGGGGTGGGGCTGGCTGTGGTCCCCTCCTCAGCCAAGGTCGTGAGCCCCAGAATTTACAGGGGTCCTGAGTGAGACTTTGTCACAAACCACCCTCCTCATCACCCTGTCTCTGCTCTGGGATACCCCAAGGTCCAGCGAACCCTGGAGCTGCCTTGGCTTTGCCCCGGGAAGGTTCCCAGCAAGGCATCTGCTTGGAGAGAGGGCACCCTGCTCACCCTTTGCTGGGCAGAGAGGAGGCCAGGCAGAGGGGATCTCCTGGGACTGGGTTCCATGGGACTCTAGCTGCGCTGACTAGATGCCTGAACCCCAGATCTCTGGGGAACACAAGGAGCTGAGGATCTGGACCTGCACAAGTCGTGGGACCTGTCCCAGCCCTGGTGCATCTGGCCCCAGAAAAGGGCTGGAAATAACAGTCCAGATCACCACCTTGTGTGTCCCGCTGGACCGGGCCCCGGTTTACAGATTAGTTCTGAGGACAGCTGGGCCTTCCCATTCCACGTGTGTCATGTGGGACTCTGACTCCCCACCTGGGTCCCATCTGCAGTCCGTGTGTGCTGGATGCTGTGGACAACACATGCCGAGCTCTAAGGTGATGGCACCAAGGAGCAAGACCCGGCGAGTCCTCCTCAGTGCTGGGATGCCCTGGGCCTGAAGGAAGAGCTCCCTGCAGGGGACCCGGGAGATGAACCTCCACAGTGGTCCCAGGCATGCTTTTCACCACACCCCCAAAGATGCAGGGTCTTGCCCCAGAGCCAGTGAGGGGGACTTGACTTGGACGGAGGTCTGGGCAGCCGACCTGGTGAAGGTGGGGTCACATGGGTGGCTGTGGTCCTAGTGACTGTGGAGACACAGGACTGTGACTGGCAGACGGTTCCTGCTGACATCACGCCCCTTGGACTCCAGCCTCGGGGGCTTCGTGGAGCTCCTTCTTGCTGGGGAGCAGCTGGCCTGCTGACCAGGGAAGATTGCATGGGCCATGTCGCCCTCCCAGCGGCACTGACTGCCCAGGAGGGCTTGGAAGGTGACAGTGAGTGGGTCACTGGTTTGGGTCTCTTGGGCATAGGGGTGGCAATGTGGAGGTACCATGGCCTCTGGACATTGTCTTGGGCTGTGGTGTCACCAAGCCCATCCCCACACTGCTGACCAGTGACAAATGGTCTGACAATTGTACTACTGAGGTCATAAAGGTTAAAAAGATCATTAAGCATTTACTGTCCATCCCCATCAAAGTTACCTTAACTTCTCAGAGATGTAGAGGTTTCTCTTCAAGGATATGCAATGCGGAAACAGAGGTGGGATCCTCATTAGCAAGGCAGCAGGCTCATGGTCCATGCCAGACGCTGATGGTGGTGATGTGAGACTCCACATTCTCAGACATGGGCGGTGAGAAGATCGGGTGCCACTCAGCGTTATTTAATTTTCCTGCGTGGGACATAAGTGGGCACCGTGGATTAATGCCGCCAGAGACACTTGATCATGTTCTTCATTTCTGCCTGTTATCTCGTCTGCAGTTTAAGAAGCAGGAACTCGATATTGCTGGAATATTGATATTTTCCTCCTGGAAGGCTTGCTTGTCTCTCTCTCTTTCCATGGGGTGGTCGAAGCTAATGTCTTGTGCGACCGTGTGCGGAGGCCCAGAGACCGGCCCAAGACACGGCGGCCAGAGTGGTCCTGTCACACAGAGGGGCTTCTGATAGCCGGGGCTCCACACTCGCAGCTGCATCCCAGGTCTTGGTGTCTCTCTGTCCCAGGACTGTCTCTACGCTTGTAGCCGGCCTGTTCACCTCTGGCAGGAGCCCAGTGACAAAACCATGCAGTGGTCGACCTCAGTCCTCCCCGTGGGAGGGAGGCTGTGATTACGCCACCAGGGTGTGGGCAGGGGGCAGAGTGCTGCATCATGTGTGGCTTCCCCCCTTCTTTCTTCTCCCCTCTGCTCACGAGCTGTGTCTCCTTGCTGTCCAGTGTCATTCTAGGAAAAATTCAGCCCTTAAATCAATCTTGTGACTTTTCCTGTTCACCTTCACACTGTTCCATGCAGCTGTGCAAAGGTGGCCGCAGCTACCCTGCTGTGGTTGCAGGCTTGTACTACACGTTGGATCTCGTCTCACCCTCCCATTTCGCCTCTGGTCCTGCACTCAACCCTGAGGGGAAGTGAGGGTGCTGTGGGGTCCCTTGCTGTCCACAGCACTGAGCTCGGGCCCAGTTCTGTGTTGGCAGCAGGCTCCATGTGAAGGGAGAGCCTGGCTTTCCAGGCCACCAGTGCCCTCCCTGCCCAGCTCTCAGAGGCATTCCTGGCTCCCCGGCACTCCACCTACCCTGGGCCCCCTGGAAGTCCGTGGAGAGCAGAACTCACTCCAGGGAAGGCCTGATCCCTCCCAGAGCAGGGTGCACTGTGGGGAAGGGGCTGACATGTGACCGTTAGCACATCCGCGGCCCGCACATCCCAGGGACCCTGGAGGGTGTGGGGTAGGTACCAGACCCCTGCTTCTGCCGGGACAGAGATGCCCTTTCCCTGGCCCAGATGCCACACTTGTCTCTAGGCTCCCTTCCCTGGCACCGCCCATCCTTACACCCCAGTCTTCACCCCTCCAGCCTCCGCCAGCAGAACTTGGGCAGTCCAGTCTGGGTGCACAGAGCCCAGCTGACTCAGCCCTGCTGAACGAGGGCTCGGGAAACCCTGCAGGATCCCTGGAGGCCCAAGGGCAGAGCAGACAGCGGAGGCTGGGGAAGGCAGGTCCTGGCATGGGACAAGACTTGGGGCAGAAATGCCCTGTCAGGGGATTCGGGCTTGGGGTCAGCTAGGCCAGACCAGGATCTCACTAACTGCCTCGGTGGCTCATCTGTGCCCTTCCCTGAGACTGCCCTGAGGGTCACAAGAGCTGGGGAGGAGGCCCAGGGCAGCGCCTGGTACAGCAAGCCCAGGTCAGCACCACGGCTCACAGATGGTCAAGTTGGGCTGGAGACGGCCTCCCCTTTCATGACGGCCCCGGTTTGGCCCTCCCCCTGGCCACAGGCTGGTCGTGAAGCCAAGTCATGGTCACCAGTAAGTCCAAATGGAACAGAGCTCCGTGCCTCATCCAGGTCTGTGGAGCCAACGGAAACCGCGAGGAGCCCACGCCCTGCACCTCTGGGCTCCTGCCTGGCTGCCAGGTGTTCATGCTGTGAGCCGCCCCCACTAGATGTGCTGGTGTCCACACCGGCCCGTGGGAGAGGAGCCCCGCATCCCTGGGAGGCCTTCGTCCCAGCCCTCAGATGGAACCTGCCCAGGAGCTGGAGATGGATTTCATTCCCTCAGAGCCTGGGCAGCCCATCTTCCCTCCACATGACGGCAGCTTGTCCCAGTTTCTAGGCTCCAGGGATGGCTCGGCCATTAAGAAGGGGGACGGAGCCGGGAAAGCGGAGCCATTTGAAGCAGCCAGGCGGCCACAGTCTCCAGCGGGAGGCTCCCTCCTGCGGGCCATGCTGCCCCTCTCACGGAGCGGTTGCATCTGCTTCCAAGTTGGGCTGATGGCCTCACGCTCTGATTGCTGATGGCTTCTATTTAAAACAGCACTGGAGGAGGGAAGTGGAGAAGTGGAGGAGCTGGTGCCCAGGAGGGATTCAAGTTGGAGAGCGAGAATGGAGTTTCCATGGGGCAGGACTCCCACAGCCCGCACCTTGCTGACCTTGGGTAGAGCATAGCAGCAGAGCCCACAGCATGTCAGGGTGGCAGGGGAGAAGAAATGGACATTTTAGAACAGTTTAGGAAAAGTGAGATTCTGGGGGAGAAACAGCCCTGGATGCGCCCCCAGAGCTGCAGCGAAAGTTACAGCAAACACGGTGTCTCACATCCACAGAAGTGGGACCCTGCTCAGGGCCGGGAGCCGGAGGCTGGGTGGGCAGGGCAGCTGCCAGGAGAGGGGTCCAGGCTGGTCCTGCACCGCCCAGAGAATCCAGTGGCAACATCGGCCGCTGGGACCTCAGCACCAGGAGGGACCAACTGGCCTCTCATATCTGGGTGATGATTTGTGGGTGCTGAATATCCACACGTGGCCAAAATGGCTCCATTCCACCCAGCTGAGGTCCCCAGGAAGGGGCTCTGCTGCCCTAGTACAGCTGGGGCTCTAGGGACTTGCCAGACGGAGGATGGTGTGGTGTCGGGCACGGGCGTCCTCCTGTAAGGGACACACTCAGGTGTGCAGCCTTTTGAGAGCCTCTTGGATTACTCCATTCCCTTCGGGAGGACAGTCAGGTAGGGCGCGAGATGCTGGCTCCAGGCTGGTGAGTCAGGTGTGGATCTTCTTCCCCGGGTGCCACGTCAGCAATCTCTCCTCACGTTACTCCCCACATTCTCATTTGCTCATTCCCTATCGAGTTGCAGACACTAAGAGCTTACTCTGTGCCGCTCCAGGCCAGTGGAGCCCTGAGCCAGCTGCTGGTGGTCCCGGGGTCGGTCCTGTGTCTGAGGGAGGGGCAGGAGCAGCAGGCACTGGGCACCCAGTGAGGGCCGTGCTGCCTGGAGGAAGATATGGGCCTGGACCATGGAGGGATTCCAGGACACCCTTGCACCTGACCCATCCTGGGGGCCACAGTGCTGCCCTGGGCTGAGACACATCCTTGAAAAGTTGAGCACGGACGGACATTCTGTTTCCAGAGCCCAGCATCCCTGCCAGCAGCCTGGACTTGGCCTGCTGGGCACACGGCAGGGTCCTCCATGCAGAGGGCCAACCTTCCCAGGATGGTTGCCCTGACTTTGTCACAGGCAGGCTTCCTGAGGCCTGGGCACCCTGCCTGACTTCCTGGCCACACTTGCCCTGCCTGGGCATGGCCTCTTAGGAGCAGAGAGGCCATCTTCGCCCACCGGCAGCTCAGTGCATTGCTGAGGCCAAGCACACAGCCCTCCCTTGGGAGACCTCAGAAAGGTGAGTGTCAGGTCAGGCTGACTTTGCAGCCACTGTCTGTGAGCACTGTGCTGGATGACCCAGAAGTGAATGGCTGACCTTAGAAGATGCACGAGGCATCAGGGAGGCGTCCGGGCCCTGAGCAGAGACCAGAGCTTTTCCCAACTGTTCTTGTGACTGAAGGCTAGGGTGGCTGGGGCCACCTCCCCAAGCCCTGGGCTACCTCCCTCTCCCTCCTGACAAACAAGACACCTGTTCTCCACCCGGATGCTGCTACTGGACGTGATTTATGGCCTTATTACCAAGCCCTCCTAGAGGTATGGATTTTTTACAATAAAATTTACATTTTGGGGAAATTGATTACTGTTCTGCCCTCCCTCAGGATGGAGTGAGAACAAGGCAGGCCCCCCCGAACTCTTGGCCTGGCCACACAGCCAAGATTTGGTGGGCATCTATATGGCCACACTCAGATAGCCAGCACTCAATGACAAAACCACCCAGCCCTCAGTGATGGGCACCTGGGGGCTCTCAGTGCACCGTGGCTCCTTGGGGGATGCGAGTGCCCAGGGCTGTGGAGCTTAGCTGGTCCCACCCTGCTGGCTGGTGCCCTGGAGTGATGGGGACATGGGGCTTCCTTGGAGGAGTAGAGCTGGTGGGGGCATAGCTCTCCTGAATCTCCCAGGGCATCTTATCATCCTCATCACAGCCCTGGGAGAGCTGGGCCAACATTGATCCCCGTTTGCTAATAGAAAACCCAGCTCAGAGACATAAAGTGGCCACCAGTGTCCCCAGCTCAACAGCACTGGAATTAATAAGGCCAAAGAAAGGGGCTGTTGGAGGAGATCGCTGACAGAAAATTGCTCCACAGCCTGGAGTCCCTCACAAGAGCTTAATTTTTATTATTTGCATGAATATATGAGATACTGAGATAAGAGCTTTGTAAATTAAAGGTTAAACTTAAATATTAGCTATAAATATTCATGATAATAATGAAATCAGGTGGACTCACAGGGTCATTGGCAAAGTGGGCCAGTGCTCAAGCCCTGGTCCCCAGGGCTGGTTCGAGTCTGCAGCTCTGGCCACTGGCTCTGCCCTTCCCCCGCTCGAGCTGGCTGCTCATCCATGTCTCAGCACCCCAGGGGCCCTGGTTAGCGACAGTGGCCGGAGAGCTGGTGCCAAACTGGGCCTGGCCCCAAACTAGGGAAGATGCTGAGCTCTGTGTCTCACCCAGGACTCAGCCCACGAACTCTGCACACTGCAGCAGGCGGGTCAGGGGCTGTCTGGATGACCAAGGTGCAGGGGGACAGCACCCCAGGCCCAGCCGAGCTGCCGGAGCCAGAGACGAGTCCCTGGTGTGCCCAGCATAGGCAGTGCAGGGCCACTTGTGGGTCTGAGTGTCCGTCTGGCTGGGTAGAAATCACATCCTGGGGTTGAAGCACCCCGAGCAGAGGAGGAGAGGAACATAGGACAGCAAGGACACGGGCACAGGTGGCATTGAGGTGGGCAGCTAGGGAAGTGAGAAGAAGGAAGGGAAGGAAGCAAGAGGGAAGAGACAGGGCGAGTGTGCTGGGGACCCTGGCTGAGGCAGGGGACCGGTCATGTCCATTTCCTGCAGCTGCTGTGATCATGGTCTCTCGACTTGGTGGTTTGTTCTCTTGGAGCTCTGCAGGAGAGAAGCCCCCAGTCAGTCAGGGCACACGGGGTGCCTCCCCGGGAGGCTGTGAGAGAGTCCACTCTGCCTCTGCGGAGTGGCTCCAAGTCCTTCAGTCACACACTGACCACTCAGCCAGCAGCACAGACTTCGGTGGTCACACACAGAAAGAAAACTGGCCTCACAGAATGAGTCTAGAGAAACGCTGAGCAAACAGCACTGTGGCCCATAACAGCATCAACAAGCAATAATAACTCACTCCAGGGAGGAGAAGGAGCCCAACTTACAGAGGCGCCATGCCATGCCACTTAGGATGCTCATCTTTCAGCAGAAACTTAGGACACAAGCAAGCAAGCAGAAAGTGTCGCCATGTGCAAGAGTAAAGTCAGTAAACAGAAATGGCCCCCGAGGAATCCACGTGTTGGATTTAGACACTTGATCTTAGCCAAAAGGCTGAGAAGCGATATACATGTTGGATTTAGAGACAAGGACTTTTTAACAAGACAGCACCAAGATCTTCCATGAACTGAAGAAAGCCATGTCTAATGAACTGAGGGATAGTGGCAGAATGCACCTTCCCAAGCCAGAGAATACCAATAAAATGCAAGAAGTTATTTAAAAGTAGAACTAAATAAGATTTTGGAATTGAAGGTACAATGACTCAGAGCAAACATTTACTAGAGGGACCTAATAGAAGCTTTGGACTGACAGAAGAAATAGTAAGTGAACTTATAGATGAGTCGTTTTTATTACCCAATCTGAGAAACATGAAAAAAGAAGTATAAAGGAAAACAAATGGAGCTCTGAGACCTGTGAGGCAAAATCAAACATAGCAGCATATGCATGATAAGAATCCCAATGAAAAAGCAGAAAAAGAAACGGACAGAAATCAAATTTGAAGTAATGATGACCCCAAATCCCCCCTCAAGTTTTATTGAAAAATATTCATCTACATGCCTTAAATCTCAATGAACTCAAAGTAGGATAAACTTACAGAGGTCTAAACAGAAACAGCATAGCCAGCTCATTGAAAGACAGAGATCAAGAATCTTGAAAGAAGCAAGAGAGGGTGACTCACCCCATGGCAGGAACCGTCCTAAGATTAACGGCTGGTTTCCGCATCAGAAACCACGGAGGCCACAGGTAGGGACACGACACATTCAAAAGGCAGAAGGAAACACTGTCAGACAAGAAGTCAATATTGACCAAAACTGTCTTTCAAAAAGGGAGGAGAAATGAAATCCAATAAAGAAGAAACAAAAGAAACTTCCTCAACCATGCAGTCTCCGTGAGAAGCCCAGAGCTCACCTAATGGTCAGAGGCAAGTCTTTTCTCCTGTGATGGGAGCTGTGACAAAGGCATTCACCACAGCCACATTCATTCAGGATTTTACTGGATGATCTAGCCAGAGAAATTATTTGAGAATAAGAAATAAATGGTATCCAGATGTGAAAGGAGAAAGAGAGCTATACCTTTTTGCAGGTAACGTATCTTTTATGTAGACAATCATAGAGAAGACACTAAAAGCTCATTACAACTTATAAGGAAGTTTAGCAAGGTTGCAGGATACAAGATCAATATACAAAACTCAATTATATGTCTAAAGAACTCGATTATATAGGAGTAATGTACATTCTAAAATGAACTAAAGAAAACAGCTGTATTTACAACAGTATCAAAAAGGAACAGATTTAACAACAAAAAGTAAGACTTAAACACTGAAAACCGAACACTTTGAAAGGAATTAGGAAAGAATTTTATATAAGAGGTGAATCTTAAATTTCACATTGACATGTGCATGACCAAGGACAGTCAAAACATTTTTAAATACTTACCAGTCCAATTATTTAGATACAGGAAGACCAAAAAGTGCATTTTTCAGTAATTTTAAATTTTTTATATATAACAGGAAATATAAAAATGACAATTTTATCAAGTTTATTCAATACAAGAACTGACTGGTTGAAATGACAACTACTTGAGTGATACTCAGAAAGTAAACAAAAGTGCAGCCTGAGTGATGCTCTAAGTAAGATGTTAAGTGGTTAAAAATAAAGAGTTCACCTTCTTCAACTTTAAAACATACTGCAAAACCACATTAATCAAGACAGTGAGATAATGGCATAAAGACAGAAATATAGATCAGTCAAACAAAATCAAGAGCACAAAAATAAATCCTTACATTTTTGGTGTATTGATTTTCAACAGGGTCATCAAATATATTCAAGAGAAAATGATCAATATAGTTAACCAATTGTGCTAGATCAATTGATATCTACATGCCAAAGAATTCAGTCAAATCCCCACCTCACACCATATACAAACATTAGCGCAAAATTAATTCCAGACCTAAATGTAAGGGTTAACACTTATACTGTAAAACTCTTAGAAAAAAATATAGAAGTCTTTATGGCTTTCGAATTACATAAAATTTCACTGATACTTTATCAAAAGCACCAACTAGATAAATTGGATTTCACTAGTAATTTTTGTACTTCAAAGGACAACATCAAAAAAGTGAGATGATAATCCACAGAAGAGCATAAAATATTTGAAATTCACATGCATGATAGGAATTTCAAACTAGAATATATAAAGAATTTTTATAATTCAGTAACAATAGAACAAATAACCCAAGGAAGCATGGATTTAAGTACACATTTCTCCAAAGAAGACATACAAATGGCCAATAGGCACATGAAAACTTAGTCAAAATCTATAAGTATTATGGAAATGCAAATCAGAACAATACTAAGACCCTATCTCAGACCCTGAGGATGGTTAAAATAAAAAGACAAATAAGGAGCATTGATAAAAGTACAGAGGAACTGGAACCTTAGTGATTTATTGGTGGCAATATAAAATGTTGCCCCTACTTTGGAAAATAATATGGCAGTTCCACGAAACTAAGTTACCATATACCTCAGTGATTCCCTTCCTCCCTCTATACTCAAAAGAAATGCAAACCTATGCCCGTACAAAAATTTGCCATGAATGTCTACAGCAGCACTGATCATAACAACCAAAAACTAGATATGATGTAAAAGACAAGTGGACAAAGTGGAATATCCGTACAATGGGATATGCTGTGGCAATCAAAAGCAGTGGATTCTCGTGGTGCTTAAATTCAGGTGTCAGTTTGACTGAGCCCCAGGGAGCCCAGGTAGCTGGTTCTACCTGATTTCTGGCTGTTTCTGTTTCTACAAGGGCTTTTCAGAGGAGGAGATCAGCACTGGGATTGGTGGACAGACTAAAGCAGGTGCCTTCTCTGGTACAGACAGCATCCTCCAGCCTGCTGGGGGCCTGAGGAGACCAAGAGGTGAGGGCTGGTTGAATCGCCCTGAGCTGGACACTGACCCCCTCCTCCTGTAGTGACCCCCATTCCACCTGCACCCTGCCCCAGCTCTCACGAGTAAGCTCGGAGACAGCAGAAAAGGGACTTCTCAGCCAAGACCTCATAATAAACCATATTTATTGCCTCTGCGTCTCTAGGGAACTCTGACTAATGAAGCGCTGACATAGGATGCAACAGGGAAGAGCTTTCTAAACAGCACGCTCAGTAAAAATAGCACATCACGAGGACCACACAATGAGGGATTCCATTTGTGTGAATTGTCCAGCACGGATGACTCAAGAAGACGGAGTGCAGATCAGCGGTTGCTGGGAGAAAGGAGCTGGGGTTGCCTGCTAATGGATGTGGGCTTTTTCTCTGAGTGATGAGAATGTTCTAAAATTGGATAGTCATAATTGTTGAAAGGTTCTCTGAATGCACTAAAACCACTGAATTTTATAATTTAAAAAGGTGAAGATTATAGCATGCAAATTACATCTTTATAAAGTCACTTTTAAATAATCAAGGGACAGTTTAGAAAGGAGGCAGGATATAGGATACTGGCAAGACAACTGACCAGTCTTGACTACAGGGGCCGTTATGGTTTGGATTTCAAAGGAGGTCCCCCGAAAGGCTCAGGTACTCAGACTTGGAAGGTGCTTAGAACGTGGGGAACACTAACTCATCAGTTGAAGAATCCACTGAAGAGTTCGCAGCTGAATGTGTCGTTTAGAGAGGCCCTGGCCGGATGAAGTGCGTCACTGGGTCCCCTGTGCAGACTCTGTCTTGCCCTTAGCCCTTGCCTTACTTCTCTGGCTTCTTTGCTCTCTCTTCTTCCCAGCCACCTGGAGGTGAGCAGCGTTCCTCCCCAGGGCCTTCTGCTTTGATGTTTCTGCCTTGAAGCCAGATGACCATGGACTGAACCTCTCAAATTGTGAGCCAACGTAAACCTCTCCTCCTTTAAGTTATGGGCGTCGGGTATCTTGCCCCAGGAATTGAAAGGTGACTACCGTAGGGACCAACCACGAGCTCATCACAGTAATAAGTTCAGAATGCGGAAAGCAATGGGAGACTGAAACATCTGATGGGTGAACAAGAAATCTACTAAAACGCAAAATGAGGGCCATGTGCAGACAGTTCTAAGCAGAATATGAGCATCCTGTTCATATGCAATCATGAGTTTCGTGTAAGACACCCATCACTTAGCAATGGGAATATGTTCCGAGAAAACTCTCGTGAACTGAGTTGGCCCTCGTGTGAACACCCAGTGGGAGCGCGGGCTCGGCACACCTCCGCTCCACGGTGCAGTCTGCTGCCTTTAGCTACCAGTCTGCAAGCAGGTCGCCGAGCACGGTAGGCAGCTGTAGCGCACACAGCCACCGCAGACAGACAGAAAAACATAACTGTTCTGAGGTACTGACTTACAAGTAGAGGATTCTTAGCAGTGCCGCGGGATAAAAGACCCAAATTGTGTATTTTCAGAGGTATAAAGGTGACCTTCAGAAGTATGAAACAACAGACAGCCAGGAAAATCAGAAAATGGCCATGGCGCCACCAAAAAAGATGTCAGTGAATTCATTTTCTCCCGCTACATAGCCGGGACTGAAGAGAGTATCAAAAGTTGGTACACGTAGAAATAAGCTTTCAAAAATATCATTAAAATTGATAAAGATAACGAGCTAAGGAAATAAAACAGAGGAACTAGCTTTCATGATTATCAGAAGGAAACGCATCTGTACCAACAAAGAAAATGTGGATGGAGTAGTAACAGAAAGAGGCCTAGAAGCGTTCAAACAGAAACACAGAGCAAGAGAAGTCCACGGGGCAGTAACCAAGCCTGCATGTCGCCACAGCAAATATAAACAAGAAAAACTCATTCATTAAAAGAAAGCAGCAGGTTAAATAAAAGTGTCAAACCCCACAGATACAGGACACTGAGGAGACAGATCCAGAATGGCATTATCAAGATGTGTGTGGGGAGGACACGCGGACGGCTACTTGCAGGGACAACCCTGAAGAAGAAGGCCGGCAGGAGGCTGGGAGGCCACAGTAGGTGACACAGAGCGCCATCCCCATCACTCACAGGGCAGGACGGGGTGAGCTGGGAGTGGGAGGGCCGGCAACAGGAGTGTCGGGGTGGCCGGCAGGCACCGCCTCTCAGTCCTCCTGTGCCTCCAGGCCCTCCTGCACCTCTCAGGCTGGCTCTCTGTGCCCCAGATATGGTCCCTTGAGGCCGGCGGCCAGGGCAGCGCCTCTGACCTTCTCACAGGTGGACACTCACCCCACTCCCAGGGAGAAGGTTTGACGCAGGCACTAGAAGGCGCAGGCATGACCATGCACAGCACCCCAATGACCACCAAGACCCCCGGGGCTGGTGATTCTGGGGATCACGGCAGGGCCCTCAGACACCTACCTGCCCCAGGGCACAACAGGACTGTGCAGAGAGCCGGGGGCGCACCTCTGCCCAAGTGTCACTCCTGATCTGCAAATAGGGCACGCGGATGCCCACCCCGTCCTTCCAACCTGTGGGAGAATGATAACGGTGACGTGCGGGCGAGGTCGCAGCTGCCTCGGGAGCTGCCCGTACTGCAGTCCCGGGAGGGGAGCAAGACCCGGGCTGTGCCGTCCCTGTATTCAGGGGGCAGCGCCGTCGCCCCATCGACACTGCGCCTTCTGAACACATGCAGCAGCAGGCGGGTAGAGCACAACCAAAGCACAGAAAAAGAAAGCAAAACAAATGAATGGGAAGCAGAAGGGTGTCAGGAAGGTATCAGAGAGCCCAGTGATGTTTTAAAAAGAAAAAGTGAAGAAGCGTTTTTACAAAAGTCCTATGAGATACCTTACGTCAAACTTAATTACAAAAGGGGAGGGACATGGCTGAAATATTCAAACACAAAACAAGTAGAAAATAAAAAATATAGATGGACTAAACATATTTTTTCTCCGTGCTATATAAATACTTTGAAGAGCTAGAGTAAGAGATTATGAAAGGGTAAGCGTGTACCTAAGAATATCTACCCCCACCTGTCTGCATCCACAGGGGAGCTGCCCCCCCCACGGGACCCCCAAATCCAGAGATGCTCAAGAGCCTTATCTAAATGGTATAGAATTTGCATATAACCTACGCCATCCTCCCTACACTTTAAATGCTCTCTACGTTACTTATAGTATGTAAGGTAACTCCTATATGAATAGTTAGTGGTTACATCCTAGTGTTTATTTAGAGACAATGATAAGAAAAAACTCTATTTTATTTATTTATTTATTTTTGGCTTTTTGAGACAGGGCCATGTTACCTAATCCAGGCTGACCTAGAATTCGCAGTGATTCTCCTGCCTCAGCCTCCTGAGTGCTGGGATTATAGGTGCGCGTCACCACGCTCAGCAGAAAAAACTGTATATGTGTTCAATACAGAGGTCATTTTTTCACATATTTCTGCTTTATGTCAGTTGAATTTAAAGAAGCAGCACCCACAGGAGGGAGGGCTAACTTACATTACACACATGGAGAGAGGAGATCACACATTTGCTTTAGTTGAGGCTGGAAATCTGAATAGACCAATTTCCATATGCAGAATTGAGAATGTTGTCCAGTAACACTTCCTCTCAATGCACCATCCTGTGGAAAGTGTGTACTGAATTATCTCAAAACTTCAACGAATGCAGAAGTTATTCACATTTTTGGAAATTTTTCTCTTTCTGATTTGTAACCAAATCTGACCAAAATATTATGAATACACACACGATGCTAAGAATGTGTCTCGTTTGCACACACACGGGTCAGCATTCCATGCTGTATTGACAAGCAGAACCAGACAGTTTGGGAAAAGGAAACTACACGGTGACTGAGTGTGGTTCCTTCCAGAACCAAAAATGATTTAGTATGTGGAATATAATAAAAGTTTATACTCTGAAGTACTAAAAAAGCAATTTTTAATGATTCAAAATGCATTCTTCATAAAACTGCATATTAAAAAGACCAGCAACTTCCACCTTAAAGTTGTTTTTTTTTAAATAAGCATAAAAATGTTTCCAGACAGAGGGATTCGGGGGAGTTCTTTCCAGGTTCTTGGTGTCCCGAAGGAAGACGTGAGCAGGACGCTCAGAAGGCGCAGCAGGAGGGAGACTCATGGAAAGCAGAAGTGAAGGCGACTCCACAGACGGGAGCAGCTGGGAGGGGAGCTCACGGCCCGCACGCAGGGCAGCGCTGGGTCTCTAAGGTCCTGGGTTAGGGAGGATCTGGGCCTGCGACTCTCCACTATTCCAGGAGGTCCCCACAGAGTCTGCGTGTGGACGGTGTGGGGTGACACAGCCCTCACCCCGCGGGGCAGCCGGGCTCTGACTTCCTCTGCCTCTCTGGGGTGTGACTCGAGAGCCTCTCTCACATTTAAATTGCACTTACAGCTTGTCCCTGCACTTCCACATTTAAAATGCACCCCACGCAAGCACTCTCACCTAGGAGCAAAGCTGCAGTCTACACCATGAAGATTTCCATTTTTAAAGACAATTACAAGTGCCCGGAGCCAGTCTGAGAGGCTCTCATTGTGTGAATGGGCAAATAACTTATGGAATGTCATTGGGCCATTAAAAAAGAGAATGGATTAAAGTTCTATCTCTGAAATATATTGCTAACTGAGAAAAGCAAAATGCAAAACAGGGTGTACATAATGTGCTATTAGTGTTTTTAAAAGGGGTGATTTATGAATATACATGCAGAAATACAGAAATATTCATACAACTCAGCACAGATTTCTAGGAGGATTCACAGAAACATGTTAATAGTGCTGCCTCTGGGAAGGAAAGAGCATCTTGGCAAGGTTTTTAAAGTACGCTTCTGAATTGTTTGATATATTACCCATGCTAAAGTATTAATTTTTCTAATAAAAACCTAAGTAGATACACAGCTGTGTCCATCACACACACAGGTATGAGCGGGAAGCGGGCCTCCGGGGTCAAGGGCCCTGTTTTCCCGTCTGAAATAAGTGCTCACCAGCCCATGTGTGGATTTTCTGTCCTGGAGAATGTGAGAACTAGCTGAGTGTGGTGGCGTGTGCCTGTAACCCCAGCACTCGGGAGGCTGGGGCAGGAAGATGGCTGTGAACGTTTGAGGCCAGCCTGGGCTACACAGTGAAGCCCTGTCTCAAAAATAAATAACTAGCAAAAGGAATGCCAGAACTAACCAGCGCCTGCCTCTCAGGACAGCTGGGGGGTCCCAGCCAGTCCCTCCACGCTCAGGCCAGTGTCTGGCTTGTAGTCATGGGTCAGGGGCAGCTGCCCCCACGTTATTCTGGCTATGGATTTTGATTTTTCACCTTCTGCTGTCTAACTGGAGGAATCCCCCTCTTTGCACAGCTCTACCGCAGAGCATGGGGTACCTTGTGGGAATGTGGCAAAAGGTCTCCCCTTCCCTTCCTTCTGTGTTCATTTAGCAAAGGTCTGTGTCAGGTCTCCAACAGGCCACACATCCAGTCAACTCCCCAGCGATTCAGGAGCAGCAAAACAGGGAAAAGCTGCCCCATCCAGAATATGCATTTTGGTCCCGATACTGGCCAACACTGGGGTGCAGAGCCGCCAGGGTTCCTGGGAGAAGTGGCCCAGCCTTGGGAGCCAGAGAAAAAAATTTTTTTTCTTTTGTTCTTTTTTGTGGTGCTGGGGATCAAACCTAGGGCTTTAGGCAAGTGCTCTACCAGTGAGCTTGATACCAGCCCAGGAAAAGACTTTTATTTGTAAAAAGAAAGAAAGAAAAGAAGAAATAAAACAAAGCAAAGCGAAATAAAACAAAGCAAAGCAAAACAAAACAAAGACATGCTTGTAGATTATACCTGCCCACATCAAAGACGCAAATACGGCATGGCGCTGGTGCAGAAGTCTATAAATACGTCGGTGAGATAGAGGTGTGTCTGCACACATTTGCAAACACAAGGCTGCCTGGCTCCTGGCAAAGGTGACGTTTGGGCGGGTGCTGGGTGAGAATGGCGCAGGGCACCTGGAAGGCCATATGGGCAGATTCGATCTCATCCCTTTCCCACACCATACACAAAATGAATTCCAGATGGCCCGAAAATCTAAGTGTTAGCAGCAAAACTTTAAAGTCTTAGAAGAAAATGTCTGTTTAAATTCTTATTCATATTTGTATTTCTTAGGACACAAATGTACAGAAACTTTTAAAGGAAGTAAGGATGCATTTCATAGTATCAAAATTAAAACCTTTAAATCCAAACAACTGTGAGGGGTAAAGTAGGAGGTATTTCATCCAATTACACAAACAAAGTTTTTTTTGTTTTTGTTTTTGTTTTATCTAGACTGTCAAAAAATTCTCACAAGTCAACACAATTTTAAAAACTGGGCAACAAAATACAAATATACATTCAGGAAAAAGGAAACTCAATACCCAGTAAACATGAGAAAATTTTAGTCTCATACTTAAAAAAGTGAGAGGAATTTAAACACATCAATCAGATGCACAAAAATAATTCAGAAAATGCAGTATTTGTGACGTGTGGGAAGGCAGACCCCTCCGCCGCTGACGTGAGGGGTATCACGGGTACAAGCTCATTCCCGTCCTGTCTGCGGGGACGGTGATGGTGGAGTTGAAGAGACGCGTCCCCTGCCCTGCCACTCCCCGCCCTGTGCGACTCGCAGCGACACAGTGGGGAGAGTCTGCACGCAGCACTGCGGGCTGTGTTGGGAACAAAGCACCACCGGCCAGAGGCTAGATAAACCACAGCCAGCGGCAGAGCTTCCATCCAGTCGATCCAACCCTGAGTATTCGCCTCTACAGCAACAGAGCTCACCACCAAGTGCTACGATGGAGCTGTGTGAAAAAGCAAATTTCAGAACCATAATGTAGTAGGTTGTCTTTCTTGTAGCAACGAAGAGGAAAAGCTTGCAACTTATGGATCAGCAATCAGAGTGGCCTGGCTCACCCAGATCTATGAGCTGGGCAGTTCTAGAAAGGAAGTAGGTAAGAAGTCTATTAAAGGCCTACTTGATTGTAGAAGAATGTGCGAGTTACTGTGTCTTCCAGGCTTGCCCTCAGACACACGGCCTTTTACCAGGAGGACTTGCATCGGGAAAAGCAAATATGCAGCTCTTTCGTGGCCTGTGGACCCTGGCTCTGAAGTGACTCTGGCTGCAGGAGACTGAGATGGCTCTGCGGCTCCCCAGTCAGAACAGGGTCTGAGGGAGGTCAGGAGATCAGTGGATTTTAGCTCATGTCCACCTCACGACAGGCCGAGTGGACCTCTGAAGCTGCCCTGTGGTGATGCCCTGGTTCTGACACGCCATGTGGCACCCGCAGGGACCACCCAGTTCCCAGGCCTGTGGGGCGAGGCAGTGATGGTGGGCAGGAGGAGCGGGAGCCACAGTGCTGCCTCCACCTGGGACGAGTAAACAATGGTAAACATAAAGTCCACTCTTGAAGTCCCCGCAGAGGTCAGGGCCACCAGTGAGGACTGAGAGATGCCGGTGGTGACTCCCAGCACCCAATGGCTCACCTGTTTACCCGTGAGGATGCTGGAGGACCACAGTGGACTCCTGGAAGCCTACCCAGGTGGTGGCTCCATTGCAACCTCTGTCCCAGGTGTGGTTTCCTTGCTTGAGCAGTATCCCCTGCTGTCCGGCACGCAGGTACTCATCCGGCAAATGCCTTTGCCTCCATCCCAGCATACGGCTCACCAGAAGCAGTTGCAAGGCCAGCACCACACCCTCACGGTCCTGCCCCTGCAGTGTCACACTCAATGCTCAGGCGTCCTGCTCACCTGCCCCTTGGGACATTGTTCTGGTTAGATTCGGTGAGCGAGGAGTGATCACCCAGACTTACTGCTCTCAGCTGGAGCCCGCTGTCTTTCAAGGGATCCTCTACAGATATGGACGGGTGCCTTCCTGCAGGCCATGTGGCTGGTGGCTCTAGATGTGGGAAAGAAGGCTGTGCCACTCAGTGGGGACACTTCTGCCATGGAAGCGCTGAGGCCAGTTCTGCTGAGGATTAAGAAGTCATGCTGCAGGCAAAAACTCATGGGGATTTAGGGCACGATGGCCCTAGTTTTGCCAAGGTCTCCATCCCAAGCTGCAGGAGCCCACTCTTTCCCAGGTGGTGGGTGGTCCACACTACTACCACCTTGTGTCGATGGTGGACACCCTCCAGGCTGGGGCCCATTGCGTTGGTACTCAGCCAGTCCGAGGATGGGATTCTGTATGGGATCCTCAGTACATTCAGCCTAGTGGCTGCAGGAGATGAGGGTTTCCTTCCGTCCACCCCAAAGCCCTGAGCTTGCAGATGGACAGTTTATGCTAGAAATTAAAGTCTCCAAAAATATCTGGTTTGCTTTTTCACCATTTTGTTCAGCAATTTCAGGAGCAACCAAACAATATCACTGTACGTCTTAAGTTTTCCAGAAATGTTTTAAAATATCATATCCAAAGTCATCTAGCTCCGTCCTTCTAGCAAGTGGCTGATGAGGACTTCCCAGTGCAGATACTTTGTGCATCTACACACAGTTCCTGCTGTGGTCTGACAGTGTGGTCTTTATTCCTGATGTAAAGCGTTCATGTCTTTAAAGCTAGTCACATTGGAGGGCTGATTTCAGAAATCCCAGAACCAGCTTATGAAACTCATTCATAAAATTCTGTTCTCTAAAACTACTCGGTACCAAAATCTATACTAGTCAGAGTTCTCTAGAGAGTCAGAGCCCTGGGATAGACCTGTAGATGTACACAGAGAGATTTATTTTTAGGGATTGGCTTGTGAGATCATAGGACCTGAGATACTCTGTGATCTGCTGTCTGCAAGATTGTACTGTCATTAGCATCCATGGTCCAGGCGGCCCAGAGAGGCATCAGGCGCGTATGTGGTGACCAGAACATCGGGACTCACACACCCCTCCCTGCCCAAGAATTCTTTTGTTCTTTCCAGGTACCTTTGCTACGTGACTCAGTTCCCTACTGGGCCAATATTAGCTAAGTGGCTAGACTTGTGATCTTGTAGGCTGATCGCAGCTTGACCCACATTGTCCCTCTAAAAAAGGGCCTCAGTGATCACCCACTTGGGACCCCTCCTGCACATTCAGGAGCTATCTTCTCTGTGTTTCCAAAACTCTCCAAACATCTTTCTTTGGTTCCCAACTTCATTCCTCAATGTTCTGAGACCACGAACTTGGCACATTTGACATCTAACAGGTTGGGATCCAGTTATATTTCTCCCTACTAAGTCCACCTGGCTTTCCCTTGTGTGAAGACGGGCTGCTGGGCTCTGCAGGGCTGGGGTGGAGGGGGCTGAGAACACCCTCCTTCCCTCTGCACCTGCGCTCCACTTTCACAGGCACAAGCTCCTTCCCGCATGGAGCTCCACGTGGAGCCACATCCTGCAATTTCCTGGGCCCTTCTTGCTGCTCTGTGACGCAGAGGCAGCGGCCAGGAGTCCTCTTCCTCCCCGCCGTGGGTTCACCCCATGTGGGCCAGCAGCCCTGCTCTGGTCGGAGCGTGCGAGGGGCTCATGCCTGGGGCTCAGGGAGGCCTGGGTTCCTGCAGACTCAGGGCTGCCTACAAGCTGCCCTGTGTTTGAACCTCAATTCTTTGTCTCTCCTCTGTCCATGAATATTTATGGCTTAGAAAGCCAAGCCAGCACACCAGCCGCCCATTCACGGCCCTCATCAACAAGGCCTTTGTGAACTTGACCTAGGGACAGGGGATGGGGAGGGTGAATGTCTGTCCCTCTCCAAGTCCTAGGGCTGTGTGAACAATGCTAAATGGGCTTTTGTTCCTTTATTTCTGTCTGCCCCAACTTGGGACAGCAAGCTGATGGTGAATTTGTTGAGAAATAAAATGGGAGTTGACTGCAGGAAGAGGCTGAGAGGCTCCGTGCTCTGCTTTGGGAGATCCTGGCCTGCCTCAGGCCCAAATCAGCCCCTGGAACCCACCGTCAAAGGGGTAGTCCTTAGGCTCCTCCTCCCTACACACGGAGCACAAAAGACAGTACGGGAGTGAGCAGGCCTGGTGTCCTAGCTGCAGTTGTTCAAGTCAGAACGGCCATAAATCCAGCCCGTTTGTGCAAGCACATCTCGCCAGTTGTCTGATGCCCTGTAAAGCAGCAGGCGACCCATACACACCTCCTGCCGCTGGCTGGCGTCTGCACACATGGGAACCGCCTGCCTGTGGGGTGGCTGCCACCGTGCCGGATGACAGAACTGGGACCTGGCCCCTGGGTCCAGATGCCTCCTCTGAGGACGGGCCTGGCAGCAAGTGGGGCCAGACACATCCTACTCTAGGAGAACCCCTGGATTTGCAGACAGCCTGGGGCAGGTCCCTTCGCGGAAGTCTGCCGCTCGGGAAGCCCCACCCTCAGCTCCTGAACCCTCCGCCACTTTCTCTCTTGCGCTCTCAGCCCCCCAGAAACGGGTTCAGTGGGGACCTCTTCTGTCACTCTTTCCCCCTCCGTCTCTGATTCTCTGTTTTTGTCCCTTCCCTCTATCTCTTGGCCTCTCTGTCACATGCACAGAGGTTCGCAGCCCAGTTCTCTCTTGGAAACCTCCCTGTCCTCAGTGCCTGTCATGGAGGAGGGTCCTGTGTGCCAGGCCTCTCTGCTTGGGCCTGGATCTGTGCTGCACCTCTGGGGGGAGGACCCTGGACTGGAGGACAGACCCTGTGGCCCGGGCTCTGTGTGTGACGTGTCCTCATGACCCCTGCACAAGCACCTGCCCTGTGTCCAGTTGCCACTGTGCAGAGTGGCACTCGGGACCCCAGGGGCAGCGGGCTCCCTGCCCTCCTGAGGACCCAGAAGGAGGTAGGAGCTGTTTTTATCCAGGAGAGGTGAGTCCCAGAGAGAGCAGAGTGCAGACCAGGGAGGGATGGAGCTTAGCCCCGAGGAAAGTGCAGGCACCCAGTACTCCCACGAGCAGCCAGCACCGGACAGAGCAGCTCTCTGCAGAAGTCCAGGCCTGCAGAAGCGGGCGATCAGATTGGTGGTGCACCCATCTCTGTGGGTGTACCTGTGGATGATTGACATGCAGGCTGCACAATGAGGAAGGAAGGCCCACCCCGGATGTAAGTGGCACCAACCAATAGGCTGGTAGCCTGGCTGGAATAAAAAGGGAAAGCAGAAGGAAGTCTTCCTGTTTCTTCTCATGGTAGGAGGAACTTCGGTCTTCACTGTCACCTTAGGATGTTTGCCTCCAATTCCTTCCAGCTTCTAGCACAGACTCTTTAGCTTCCTAACAAAGACTCACACCAGACTCTGTAGTGAGCCCCAGGCCTCCAGCTTTAGACTGGATCCCCCATCTCTCCAGTGACAGGCAGCCATTCTGAATTCTTCCACTCCATCTCCTCAGGTGGCCACTGTGAGCCTTGCTTGTAAATCTGTTTTCATATTAGATTACATATTATAGTAAGTCTGTCCTTCTAGAGAGCCTTAATTGATCCATCTGTGTTTCCTGGCTGAGAAATGCATATTCACCCAGCCTCAGGACTGTTGAAGCAATCCCTTCCTCGTGTCTCTTCCTAGCTTCCACAAAGAGCCGTGGTGGCCTAATCTCTGCCAACATCCCCCTTTCCTTGCAATATCTTCTATTGCCTCTTTTAATCAACAGCTCGCCGCTCATCCGTCCCCCTTTGAGCATTGTCTGTTGCAGTATCTGGGTTGCTGAGTCTGAGAGTCGGCCACCACAGTGCAGGCCTGCATGCTCCTCTGTTCCCGGGTCCCTCACAGGTCATGCTCCGTCCTGAGGCTCAGAACCCCCTCTGGCTCACCTGGAAGCACGATTCAGTCAGGAAGTAGGTGGTGTCAGGTCCTGTTTTTGACACTAGCTGTCATACATGCTGCCTGCTGAGATCCACTAATTGACAGACAAATACAAAATGATTTTGCTAGCACTCATTTAGTTTCCTTTTTCAGCTGAGTAAATTCTCGTGGAGCCAGCCCCTCACCTCCTTTGTTGGAGAGGCCAGGATGTGATGCCCAGAGCATCCTCACCAATTTCCCTACCTTTCATTATAATGTCTTTCCGGCCACCTAGTAGGTGCCCTCTGAGTTTTGTTTCAATGTTATTGTTTGGTTGATTCAGGACAGGAGATGGGTTTCCCTCAGCACAGCTCTCATCCTGCAGAGACGCAGATGAAACCATCTCCAGGGGTGGGCTCCCTTCCTCATGGCCCCTGAGTGAGAGCAGCTTCCGTTGTCCAGAGCATCAGATGGCTCTGGGCAGCAGCCTGCCCCTGCCCTGGGCAGGAGGGGCATGTGTGGGTCCCCTAGCGCTCTCTAGGCTTCTGGCAAGGCCACCCCAGGCCAGCAGTCCCGACCCTGACCAGGATGCTCAAGGGATGCAGCCACCAGAAATGCTTTCCTTGATATTTTCCAAGCATCCCTCTGGTTTGCCACGTAATTATTGTACTTTTATGTAGGATTTGGGGGAAATGCAAACACCATGCTGCTAGAGCCAGCGCCACCTCCTAGTTCTGGGCTCTGTTTTCCTTCACGCCTCTTATCAACAATAAGTCTCTGCCTGTTTTCTGACTTTTGTCCCAATTAGAAGGAAAGTGTTGTGTTTTCTCCTCAAAGTGCTCTTCCAACATGCAGCGCATCATGTTATGGGAAGGAATGAGCACCCTGGGAGGCGCGCTCCATAAACCATGAGCAAATCCCCTCCTCAGACCCTCCCCATAGCACCGCGAAGTAGGTGTCATTATTGAATTCCATTTAGGAATGAGAAACTATTATTTAAAGAGGGAACAACTTTTCAGAGAGCAAATATGAAGGAACGTAGCCAGATGCTGGCTCCAGAATTTGCATCTCACTGGCATGCTGCCCGTGCCTGAAGCTGGCCTCCTTTGGAAACCACAGTTCAAAGGGAAGCAGGGTCACACCTGCCCGTGGGGTCCTGTCCCGATTCTAGAAACATGTGTGTTATACACAGGGGTGGAGGCTCAAAGAAACCCACTGAAATCAACAGCTTCTACTTCTCTGGGAGGGGTGAGTAGTGTGAATTTTTAAATTTTAAATGCTTTTAAATATCTTTTTAGATCTTTTTTTATGGTTTGGATCTTAACAGTCCCCCGATAGCTCATATGTGAAAGCTTGGTCCCCAAATGATGGTAGAGGGACTTCTAGGAACTAGGGCCTCATGGCAGGAAGTCAGGCCACTGGGGCTGTGTCTCTGAAGGTGACGTCAGAACCTCATGGCTGTCTCTCTTTCTCTCCAGCTGCTGTGAGGCAGGCAGCTTAGTCCTAGCATACACTCCTGCCATGCTGCACTGCCCCAATCTACAGAACCAAGTCACCATGAACTGAAGCCTCCAACACCATGAGCCAGGATGAACCTTTCCTTCAGCTTATTATTTAAGGTATTTTGTCACAGGAACAGAAAGCTGGCTAATGCAGAGCACAGCAGATAAAAATGTGATAAGGGAAACAACAATTTTAAAAATATTTTCAAAAGCTGCCCATCTTGACTCCACAAAGTGGAAGACAGTGTTGCTGGAGGGCCCCCTGAAAATGTCTGGGTCTGTGGTAGGCAAGAGTGCTTCAAACCTGTTTCTGGATGTGAGCATGAATTCACCTGAAGTCATCTATGCTGGACTAAGGGTCATTCCTACACACCTGCTGCTTACGGAAGGTTTGGTCAGTAAGGAGTCTTTGTCTTGTGTGGCTGTTAGGTCTGTGGTTTGTCCCCCAAAGTTTCATGAGCTGGAAGCTTGGTCCCCAGGGTGGCAGTCTGGAGTCGGTGGACCCTTAGGAGATGGAGTGAGGGCAAAGTAATAAGCACACTGGGCACCCCTCACCTGGCAGGTAGGTCTTGTGGGCCTGGTCAGTTCTGAGAGTGAACCATTATAAAAAGAGCAAGCCAAGCCTTGGCTCTCTCTTGCTTCTGGTCCCTCCATGTGATCCCTTCCTCTCCCACTAGGCCTCACCATGAAGCCATCTGGAATGTTTCTGTGTGGCCTCAAGCCCCTCACCAGAGGTAGAACAGATGGGGCTGTTCAATCTTGGATTTCCAGTCTCCCCACTGTGAGCTAAGTAGCCTCTTTTCTCTGTAAGTATCAGCTTCAGGTATTTTGTTGTAGTAATAGAAAATGGACTAATACAAAGTCCAGATGATACAGCCTAAGTCTCAACTGCTTGAGCAAACATAAGCGACAGAGGTACTCTAGGGAGTGCATCAGACAGGTTTATTCTCTCTGTGTGTGGATTCCTCATCTTCTGGGGATGGCGACGAGGAGGACGAGAGAATTGAGGGAACCATGTGAGGAAAGGGGTCCAGCATGGCAATGCCCGGCCTGCCAGCCATGCCTGGGAATGCTGGTCACCTTGCGGGCTTCCTTTGCTCCATCATAGCTCATTCGAGCTGTGTTGGAGGGGAAGGTGCGTTCCTGTTTCTAGTCCACAACGAACATGACTTCCACATGCACAGTACCGGGGGTGGGGAGAGTGATATGAAGGAGTAAATACTTCCAGGGTGCCAACAGAAAGTGAGGGATACAGCGAAGAGACAGCTGGGTTCCAGAGAAACTGAGCCCTGCCTGGCGGAGCAGCACCCACCTCTGCTTCACGCCCAGGAGGAGGCACTGTGGGGCTCGGGCCTATGGCTGCTGCTCGTGGCTGGGGAGACCTCAGCAAGGAGAGGAAGCCACGCCACATGTGGATGTCCATGCGGACAGCAGGAGGGGCTGGATCCGGAAGACGCTGCCTCCCAAAGTGAGTCACCCAGCCTGGGGGCTCTTTCTGCTCCCTCCAGACTCTAGAGAAAGCAAAGGTGGAGGAGCGTGGGGAGCGGATTCTCTGGCCGACTGAGTGTCGGATCTGTCAGAGTGGAATCCACCTGCGAAAGAGGAATGTTGGAGTGGCTGCTGCCACTACCACCAGCGCCGACATGGAAAAAGAGTGGCAGGGAGCGAGGAAGCTGTGGGTGGGCATTCAGACAACTGGACCCACACTAATGACAGGCTCAGCCCAGTCACTTGCTACTGATCTGTTTGCTGGCAGAAACAATTCACCAAATTCAAGGCCAGCTCCGAGGAATGGGAGGCTCACATTGGCACAAACCACCGTCTCCCTGTGTCAGGTGTGCGTGGGCCTCTGCGGCGAGGAGGGAGGACCACAGGCACCTCCGGCCTTGCTCGTTCCCTCAGCCACGTTGCCCTTCCCTTCCCAGTAGAAAAGGAACTCGGACTGGTATATCCTGTCCCCTATATGGACGAGGAGAAGAGGAGGTGGCAGTTAGGCCCCAAGCCTGAGAATGTCCTGAGAAGCCACTTGTCTCTAAAGAAAAAAAATCCTACCTTTAAAGTCCCAGTTTGCCCCGCGGGTTACACCAGCCCAGCTGGAGACCTTGGAGGGAACTGAACAATGAGTGAGGCTCAGAAAACGACTCGCATGCCTGCTTCCCAGTCCCAGGCCCTGTGTGGAGAGGCCACCTTGGTGTGGGGAGATCGTGTTAGATGATCTTGGTGGCCCAGGCTAACCACAAGCGGGTGTGGATGGGCTAGAGGGTGGCTGAAGAGTTGGAACAATACTGGGCATCGAGGAAAAGACCAGACCACAGCGGCGGCTTTGCAGACGGGGGGAGCCGAGGGCCTGGGGTCCCGGCGACCTGCCCTGCCTGAGATGTCAAGGGCAGAAACAGATTCTCCCTGAGCCCCCAGAGGACAGAAGGACACGGAAGGCCCTGCTGACCTGGACTTCAGCCCAGCGAGACCCGTTTCAGATTTCTGCCTCCAAATGGGAAGGAAATGAATCTGTGTTGGTTTAAGCCCCCGAGTCTGTGGTAATTTGTAAAAGCAGCAGTAGGAAATGAATAAAATCTGTCACTTGCCTTAGCTATCCAAAAGCTGTTCTGTAAAAAATGTGTAAAATGATAGCAACCAAAAATATGTAGTCCCCACTGTGGCTTTATATAGCACAGCTGGAATGCAAAAGAATACAAACAGTCAAGCCTGAAGACAAACAAGTGAAGAAAGTAAATTCAAATATTACTGAAATTAACATAAACCAAGCCATCTAAGGATTTGTCAATTTTGTTCATTTTCTTACCAAAAAACCTGTTTTGTTGATGTTTTTTGTTCATTTGCTTTATTTCTGCTCTGATGTTTGTTTCCCTCTCTCTGCTAACCTTGTGTTTGCTCGTTTTTGTCCTAATTTCTTGAACTGTAAATTAGGCTGTTTATTTGAGATATTCCTTTTTTATTTTGATGTGGGTATTTATCACTCTGAACTTCCCTCTTACTGTTGCTTTTGTTATATCCTGTAAGTTTTGATAACTTGTCTTCATGTTATCATTCTTCTCAAGATAATTTTTACGTTCCCTTTTAATTTCTTCTGACTCAATGGCCTTTTAAGAGTGTGTCATTAGTGCCTGTGTATTTTTCTATTTTTATTAATTTCTTCTTTCTTTTTTCACTTTTTTTTATTAGTGCATATTGGTGATACAGATTAATGAGTTTTATTTTGGCAGAATTGTACATGCACAAAACATACTTTAACAAATCCCCCATCACCCCCTGGATCCACATCTCCCCCCTAATTTCATGTTTTGGGGACAGTACAATGCTTGTAATGTATTATGATCATATTGGTGCCCCTGTCACCTGCCGTCTACCCCTCTTGTGATTTCTCCCATTTTCTTGCTATTACTAGTTTAAAACATCGTGTGGTTATTAGTTCTCAAAAAGTTCATTTTAGATTTAATGTAGCTTCAATATCCCTGAGGATTTGTGTAGAAATTAGCAAATTGAGCCTCAAGTTTACTTGGGACTTCAAAGGAACTGTACCAGCCAAAAAACAACTTAGAAAATGAAAGAACAAATGTTCAGGACCTACATGAACTGTTCTCAAGATTTAACTTTAAAGGAATAAGGAAGTCTTACAGTAAAGATGGACATCTGGGTCAATAAAACTGAAGAGAAAATCCAGAAATTGACCTGGTGAAATACAGTCAATGGGTTTCTGACAAAGGTGCCAAGATAATGTGATGGGAAGGGATAATATTTCAGCAAATGGTCTGTAAGGATTTTATATATATAAGCAAAAACTGTGACCCATAACCCTGACTTCACCCCACAGACCACAGTTAGGTTGAAATGGATAATAGAATTAAATGCAGGTGTTAACCTTTTAGAAAAAGCGTGGTAGAATCACTTGGTGGCCTTGTGTCAAGCCAAAATTTCTTAATAGTAGAAGCTCGAACTATGGAATTTTTAAATTGATAAATGAGGTTTAATCAAAATCAAAATGTTTGCTCTTCAAACCCAGGAGAAACCGAAATGGTGAATAATAGACTGGAAGAAAATAATTGCAAAACCACCATGAAAGACTTGTAGAAAGCCTCGTGGCCAGCATGCACACCGAGCACTAGAGTCAGTAATAAGATGACAAGTGGCACGCATCGGGATGGGCAGGAACAGAACAGCGCTAGACTGAAGCTGATGAAGACGTGGTTAATAAGCATGTGGAAAGATGCTCGGGCACCATTAGACTTCAGAAGAAAGCAGATGAAAGCCATGAAGAGACACGGCTTCACATCCATTAAGATGGTTCAAGCTCATGGACCGGAGACACCGGGGTGGCTGAGGATGTGGAGCAGCTGGGTCCTTGCACACCGCGGTGGGCGCAGCCACTTGGGGAAATTGCTCAGCAGCTTTTACAAAGCTCGGTATACACTGGCCACACAACTTAATCCCAATCCTGAGTATTTATCTGGTCAAAGTGAAAATATACCACCTCGAAATTTGTGCGTGAATATTCATGCATCTTTCTTCATGATCAAGAGAAACTGCAAAGAACCCAAAATGCTCACCAGCTGATGAGTAAGGAAACATGCTTTGCATCTCGGTCCTAAGAAATGCTGGTCAGCAACAAAACGGAGTCCGTAATAGCACTTACTGAAGCTGCGGACATGGATGAGGATGAACATGGCCGTCCTCCTGCCAAGTGAGGGAAGCCAGGCACGAAACACCAACCCTGCAGGATGTAAAACTCTACACAATGTCCTGGCAGTGTCGGGCTGGGGGGTGGGACACAGATCAGGGCTCAGGGGTGATGGTGGGATGGACTGAAAGGGGCGTGTGTGACACTGGGGTTCTCAGAGAAGTTACATATCTGTACTTTGGTACACTTTAAACTGATACATTCTATTGCGTACGAAACATTTTTCAAAAAGGTGAAACTGGAATATACCAATAGAAGCGGGAAAAGTAGTAAAATGTGCTAGATTAATCAAAAATGAGGGAGGAAAGGAGGGGAAAGAGCAGATGGACTGAATTGAACACAAAAAGAAAAACAGTAGACAAAGGACATCAAGTATCACGTTAAACATAAACAAACTAAATGCTCTAATTAAAAGTCAGAAACAGAACGGATGAAGAGCAAGTTTTGTGTTTTTTGCTTTTTACAGTTTTATGTTTTTTACAGGTGGTACAATTTAGATACAAAGAAGAGTTAAAAGTAGAAAAGATATACAGTGGCTGTATTGTACCAAAAAGGAATTTAAGACAAGAAGTAGTTCCCGATAAAAGGGAGAGAATTTTTAAATGAAAAAAAAATCAACTCATTAAAAAAACATAATGATCTGGAATGTGCTTGCACAGCAGAGAGGATGGACAGACAGATTGCACATGCTTCAAGTATTGAAAGCAAAACGTTACTGGGATTAAAACAGAAAATAAATCCACAGTGCCAACAGGAGGTTTTGACAGTCCTCCTTTGGTAGTTAATAGATCACGGTTGTAAAAACTGTAATAATAGCGTCAGTGAGGTAAGGAAGACATGGCCAGTGCCGTCCACACCCCTGACTTGACAGCAGGCGCGGGACAGAGCTGCAGCCCCACCGGGACAGACACCCAGCTGGCCTGGAGCGGGCCGCCACAGGACCGAGAACACACGGTTCATATTTTCCAGTCACCAGGGAGTTAAGTAGAAATAAATAACAACATTGTTATGTAAAACACCTCTGAATTTGGAAATTACCAACTAACTTCTAAATAATTCATGGGTAGAAGAGGGAAAGCGCAAAGGTATTAGAAAAAGAATTAAACAGAACCGTAATAATATAAAACACATCAAACTTTGGGGGACGCAGCTAACAGGGCTTAGAAGCAGATTTGTAAATTTCATTTTTAGATTTCAAAATAAAAAAATTCATGAATTAAATTATATAGAATTCTAAAGGAGTTAGGGGACAGAGCAAATTAAACCTGAGAAAGCAAAAGTGAGAGAATAATAAAAATGTCAGGAGAAATTGATGAAATAGGAAACAGACAACAGAGGTGGTGAACAAAGTGAGAGGTGGTTATTTGAAAATATTGGTATATTTGAGAGACTTCTAGATACATCGATGAGGAAAAAAGTTAGGAAACACACTCACCTATCAAGAATGCGCTAATAACATTATGAGCAAGTTCGTGAGGTGACTTTGCAACTTAGCTAAGGGGCACGTGCATAGAAAGGACTCAGAAAAACTAACACAAGAAATGAAAGATCTGAGGGGGAAATTCCGGCCCCCAAATTCACCAAGTCACTTTATCAGGGAAGCCTATCACACACTGAAAGGGGAAACCACCAACTATAAGAAACTCAAAAAATAAAGCAGAAGAAAACTCTTCCTAGTCCAGTGTGTGTGACCTTCAAAGTCCTGGTCCCCAGACCTGATGAAGACTAAAGAAACCGGGCTGCGGGCCGATATCCTGACCACCACAGGTCGGAAATGCTGGCTTAGCAGGCACGCACCAAGTCGGCCTCTGCGTGGCCTCTGCGTCAACAAGGAGAAAATGAATAGAAGCCATCCCACTGCAATCTGAGAAGAATAGGCAAGTGAGCAACTTCGCAGCTTCAGGTACAGACATATTCAGTCATTCTTCTACATTTTAGGAATAAGAATAGACAAGAACCTAAAACTACTCTTATCTAAAATTGCATTAAAAATGACACACTCAGGACTGGACTTAAGATGAGGCACACAAGATTCTGCTCCCCGGTTTGAGCCTGTAATATCCCCAACTCCATGAGCTGACCATTGGGTCCCAGCCAGTGTGTCCTGAAGGAAAACAGGCCTCCAGGAAGTCTCCAGACAGTTGAGGTGTGGCCTTGAAAGGGACCTGGGACCCCAGTCTCTGCCTCTTTCTTCCTTCCTGGATGCCAGGAGTGAGCAATTCTGCTCCTGCCCATTTCCGCCAGACGAGCTGCCCACCACAAGCTGAAAGCCAGCTGCCCAGCCAACATGCACACAGACCTCCAAAACCGGGTGTCAAAACAAAGCATTCCATCCTGTAGGTTGATTGGTTCAGGTATTTTGTTTCAGCAACGGAAAAATGACTAACCCAACATCTATGATAAAACCATTCACAACAAAAAATGAAAGAAAACAGAAATAAAAGGAACATCATATCCAGTCCACAGTGGAAGCCTCAGTGCTAAGATGTTAGCTCACCCTCCTGCCAACTGTATCTGCAGATTGAAATCAATCCCACCCAATTCCAAGCAGAAGTTTTTGTAGAAATTTACGAGCTCATTCTACGATACAAATAAAAAGGACGGGACTCAGACTAATTCAATGAACCCGTGAGCGTAGCGTCTCCACACGTTTGTGTCTGGAGAAACCTGGCCACTTGAGTCTCCTTGGCTTCTCCGTGGGCAGCTCCTCATCGCAGGGGAAGATGGTCACCGGTCAGTTCAGACCCTACCCAGGTGGCTCCCAGGACGAGTCATGCCTGCCATCGGGACCGAGTTCCCAGGGCAGAATGAGCGGTCCTGGGCCCCCCGGCTGTGAACAAGAGAAGGCAAGGAGGGTGGTGTTTGTGGAGTCTCCCTGGAGCCCACAGTCCATCTCCAGCCTGTGATAGGAAGCCCAGTGAGGCGGCCGGGCTGGGTCCAGCCTTCCTCCCTCACCACGGCAACCACATCTCCCACCAGCCCTCGCCCTCCTGGCAGCCTCCGGGGAGAGTCTCTGGCTAGGGCTCATCCTCCGTGATGGCAGAGGGGTGGAGCGGCGGGATGATCCTCATCCTCATGGTCCCGGCCATGTGGAGGCCTGGGCTCAGCCACGCCTGCAGGGCTCTGTGGCCTGACCACTCAGTGCTCGCTCTGAGGAGCCCTTTCCTCCTGCATCGAGCGCACCGGGAGAGTTGGAAGGACACGTGTCTCTGCGAGCGCCTGCCTCAGCATCAGCCGCAAAGGCTTCCTGCACTCGCCTCTCGCAGGCCAGGACACCCTGGAGACCACGGCACATCCTCAGCAGCTGTGCAGGCGGGAGCACGCGTGTGGCTGTGTGTACTGGCCTTGCCTGTCTCATCCTCGCCGCTTCTGTCCCCAGATGTGCCCTAATTCACAGCGTAATGGGTGGAAGGGGTTTCATTTTCCACAAGCAAGAAAATGCGATAGTGAAAGAGCACTGGGGACGGGGTTAAGAAAGGGGCCCACTTTATCTCATTTCCTGGGACCTCTGAGTCCTCCTGCCTGTACCTGCTTCCTCCTCTGAATTTCCCTGTCCATCTTGACGGCGTGCAGCTTCCTATCACGGAGCCACGTGCAGGGCCCGTGGAGGGGCCACAGTTGCTGTCATCATTGGCATTGTGGGGCTTTTTCCTGCTGGCGGTGACTCCTCAGACAAGTTCCTGTCTGTTTTCTTTGACACCATATCTCCCCACCCAGACGCCCATCGCCCACCCACCCACAGCTGTGAATCTTGGGCTGGTGCTGACGGCAGGCAGCCTGCCGTCTGCTTGTTGGCCGGGAAGCTGAGGGTGCTTCCCTCTGAGTCCATCAGGGCTCCAGGGTTGGCGCCAGAGCCTCTGCCTCGCTCTGTGAAGTGGAGCAGGATGGCGGCCGCACTGCTCTGCTCCGATGGGTGCTGGCGGGTGACACGGACATGCCCAGGCTGGTCCTCTGCCACCAGGGCAGGACCAGAGCCCGCTCTGAAAGGCAGGTGGGCTGTGAAGGAGGGGGAGGCCCAGGAGGGCCAGGAAGTTAAGACCAGGTGGGCTCTGAGATGCTGGCTGGCTGTGCTGTCCCCACAGGAGGGCGCCTGGGGGAAACGAGCTGGCACTGCCCAAGGCCACATCTGCACCTTGCGTGGGGACACGTGGCATGCACACTTGCCATGAGAGGGGCACTCCAGCTCAGGCCTGGGCAGGATTAATCACCGTCCCCGCGTGGACATGTGTAAACACTCGGTACTCCTGGCCTGACAGCTGTCGGCCTGACCTGGAGCCTGAACCGTCTGAAGACATGGGCCAATGGTGACCGGAAGAAGGTTTGCAGCCCAGCACGGTGGCGCTCGGCATTCTCCCGGCTCTGCGCTTGGCAGACTTTCAGAGAACAAAATGTTAATTGCGAGGCTCCAGCGCAGCCCAGGCCTGCCTAACAGCCCCATCCGGGAGAAGCAATTAGCGATGAATTAATGCAGGTTCCAAGTAAACATCCACACCGATTGATGATGGCTGGGGAAGAGCTTTGCCATTCTCTGGGTTATTAGGTAGAGGAACAAGAACTCACATGCACTTAGATTTCCTTGGCTTGGCTGGCACTTCATTAGCTGGCACTTAACAAGGAGAACTCGGGCTCAGTCAATACTTCCTTCTGTGAGCAGCGTGGTCAGAATGTGGTTGTAGCTGCGTGGACATCCGATGTCCTTCCCTTAACCAGCTGGAGGTCCATGTGTTCCTCTCAGCCATCCTGAGGCAGAACCGGCCCCACAGCTGCTTTTGACAACCTCCATGCTAGGAACTTCTGGGAATCAGGGGCTCCGAAGGGCAGCCATACACTGCGGTGGGGATGGGCCAGGGCTCCCTACAGAGTTGCCTTCCTTTCTCCACTCCTCCGGGTCCCTGTAGCCAGATGGGGACGGTAATGGAGTGTGGTGGCATCGAAGCCCTGAGGACTGAGCCAGATGAAGCCACCTTGCTGAGTCCCACAGGGACCGCAGTGGTGGCGTCCAGAAGTAATGCCAGCTGCCAGGTCTGTAGCATGGCACTGAATGGACAGAGCAAAGATCTCACTGTGGGGACATCTTAGGGTGATGGCGGGGTGATCCATGGGGGCCAGGGGCAGCGAAGGGCCAACTCCCCAGGGAGAGCACAGGGCACGGTGTGACTGCTGGGTGTGGATGGCGGCAGTGTCTTTGCCCATGTCCGCCATGGCTGAGTGCTGCTGCGTCCTCCTGGCCCCTCCCTGGGGCCCCCAGTCCACTGACCAGCGACCTTCCTGCTCCTTGATCTCAGGCTTCTTCTCCCGAACTGTGAGAAATAAATTCCAGACGTTTCCAGGCTGTCCTATCAGCCAGAGTTTGACACAGCAGAAACGCCAGCCAGCCCAGAGACCGGAGGGCAAAACTTGCCACTGAGAGACTGTGTGGTCTGGGAGGGCTTGTCATACAGTGTCACCACACCCATAGGGGCTCATGGTGACCCCGGCCAGGCTCTCAGGCCTGGCTGCCGAGGGATCCCTTCTCCCCCACCAGCTGCTGTCAGGCTGATTTGGGGATGGAAAATGTGAGTCTGGCCAGGAGCAGGTGCCACACTGTGCAGACCCTGCATGGCAGCCACTGCCTCCTGTGGCCACCTGTGTCCCCAGCATGCTCAGCCAAGTCCCTCCCAGGGCTCCCTGCACACGTCACCCCTGCTGGGGGGCCCAGAGCCGCCCCTCCACCCTTACGTCCAGTCTTGGAGCATGGCCCTGCTGTCCGCATTCTGCCCAGCCCCGTTCTGTGGCGGTCGGGAGGAGGGGACACGCATCTCCACTGCCCTTGGCTCCCTGCCACCAAGGCTCGCTCCGTGCTCACACTGCAGTCCCTTGTGGGTCACTCAGGGCCCCAGGCTGACGAGCAGCCACCATCACAGAAGTGACAGTTGCCACTCCGGAGGGGACAGAGAGATCCTCGCCAGCTTGTTCGGACGCTCAGGCACTGAGCCCAGGAGTGGGGTCTGTCACTTCCGCTCAGAGCTGCTGGAGCAGAGGGAGGTGCATGGCCCCGAGCAGACATGGTTGGGAGCTCATCCACCCAGGCATGGGCGGGAGCCCTGGGGCAGCACACAGCCGTCCAAACACAGGCCCAGAGCTCATCCTGCCCGACTCGGGGCCAGGAGCCTCATCCTGCCCTGACGGGGCTGTTCAGTAAATAGGTTGTGACTGGTGGGCCAATGTCTGGTGGGCCAGAGCATGCAGAACGAGCTTGCAGGAACTGAGACTCATCCATCAGCAGACATGGGAGCAAGTGCGAAGACACCAAAGTTGCAGCGCTGAGGGGGGATCCTGGAGACCGACTGGTAGAACAGAGGAAGCAGAACAGATAGCAGAGCCAAGAGTTGCCAGGTGCCGTGGCACACACCTGCGATCTCGGCCACTCAGGAGGGAGAGCGTGGCCCTGAGTCAGAGGCCGAGCCTGGCAATTCAGCCAGAGCCACCTTGAAGTTTAAACAGGGTGGGCTGGGGGGTAGCTCAGGGCTGGAGTGCTTGCCTGGCGTGCAAGAGCCCATGGCCTGTATCCCCAGTGCCAGACACATACACACACAGCACCAGGAATAGTATGCGTTTCGTCTGTGGTTGGGCGGCACTTGCACAGGTTTGGGATAATAAACACATTACTAACATTATAAAGCTAAACAGAAAGAACAGAAAGAACTCTGCCTCAGACCGAGGTGGATCAGGAGCAGCTCAACTTTCCAGCCCTGCCAGGTCCAGCTGACAGCCAGAAGGGGACAGCTGTGGCTTTCCTCACACCCCCAATTCCATACCAAGCACATGCCTGCCTGGACTACAGCAGGTTTGAATAAGGAGCAGTCCTGGATGACTCTGCCCTGTAGCCAATCCCTGATGACCCTGCCACATCATGCTTGAAATTCTGACCAATCCCAGATGACTCCGCCTCCTCTGCTGCTGTATATAGCCAAGGCTCCCTCACACTCCTCAAATTGGTCAAGGGGGGCTCTAACCAGCAAGAATTCTTAGAAAAGGGACTGGATTGATTCTGTGTATCTACAAAGATTGAAGCAGAGAGAGGAAACTGTGAGGAAGTGTGATTCTGCTCAACAGGAGGAGGAATTTAGGAGCCAAACGTTGAGCTGTGGAATTGGCCTCTGGAACTAGAAGCAGCAGCCTGCGGAGCTCCAGCCAGGCTGCAGGACCTTTTTGGGAGGGAGACAAAGGCCCTGCAGGGTCGGCCCAGCCCCCACAGTGACCCCAACACTGTCTCAGTGCTGATTAGTGCCGACCACTTCATCAGCCCCTTGGTGGCAGGGCTGGGAGGGTGGACTTCCATGTGTCCCCCGCATTCCAGCACTTGCCACTAGGGGTCAAGAGCTTTTGAAGGTCCCCACCCAGGAGTCATGAGAAGCAGCCACCAGTGCCAGTCAGTCCCCGGCCCAGGCCCAGCATTGCAGGTTCGGGCTTCCTGAGTCTTGTGGTGGAGGGTTGCAACTGGCAGGGTGAGGGGTGAGTCTCCAAGGGAACCTGAGTCAGCCCCTGATTGTGGCACCCAGCCCAGAGGGTAGGAGGAGGTCGCTGAGGTTGGGCTCAGCCATGGGGTTCAGAATTTGTTAGGATGGTGTTGGGGAGAGAGGAGCAAAAGTGATGGCAGCACCTGTCTCTGGCTCTTGTGTCCCCCACACTGTGCGGACAGGCCAAGAATCCTAACTCTTCCTCCGTCCAAGCCCAGCCTGCAGCCCACTCTGCACCTTGCAGATGGGGACAGGCTGCTCCTGGCAGACAGCCCAGTGCAGGTCTCTACACGGGCTCCCGTCTTGGCCCTGCAGTGTGGTGTCATGGAGTGGGGAGAACGGGGGTGACTGCTGGCCTGTTCTTGTGGGACTAGGTGCCTTCCAGAGGCTGGTGTCTCCCTGCAGAGGGCAGAAGTGCAGGGACAGGGCCTGGCCCCACGGAGAAGCCCACAGAGATGTCCTGGCGAGTGATGGGGGTCCCAACACCATGCTGCCCCCTGGCTGCCAGGGCCACCCTGCTTGATGTGGTGACAATGACACGTGGTAATGTGACCTCTGGGATCTTCCTGCCCCAACCTATGACCTCAGCGCTGCTGTGAGAAAGACACCAGTCAGACTCCAACTGTGGGACGCCGCAAAGGACGTGAGAAGCCCCTTGAATGATCGAGGTGGTCAGAAGCCGAGGACACTCACAGCCTGGGGCCTGGCCCGGGTCCTACACCGCAAAGGACCCTGCAGTGCACTGGAGGGGTTGGAATGAGCCTGGTGCCTGCCCACCTCTGCGCCGGCTCCGTGTCTCCCTGTCACCTGTTAAAACGTGGAGTGTGAGGGAGGAGCTGAGGCTGTGTGTGCTGCCCAAGGCAGAGGGCTTGTTGCCCGTGGGGCAAGCAGCCGGGAGACCGCAGAGGTGAGTGTGAAGGTGATGTCGGGGATTGGGGGACGAGGCTGGGTCCAGGAGGGAGAAAGGAAAGTGGCCAAAGCACACTTCCCTCCACCCTTCTGCAGCAGGAAGCCTCCAGCCGGGGTTGGGACCCACAGGCCGTGGAAGGGGAGTTTCTATGCAGGGACCACACAGCCCCCGCTTTCCCGTGGCTACTTGCAGAAGTTTCCAGAATCCTTTGTTTTATTAGTATTGAAACTCAAGCCACATTTACAGCAGTGCATCTTATTCATGAGCCCTTGGGCAGGCTGGCACCGTGCCATCTATTCTCGCTGTCATATTACACAAGCAAGATGTACTGCAGGACACACACATGTTGTAACTCTTTTCTCAGGGACTCCTAAGTTGCACCCAAGGGACGTGTGGAGCCCTAAGCAAACCACCTTTCCATGCCCTGAGCTCTGTGGGCGGAAACGATTCATGACGCCTGTTTACGGTCCTGGTTCCTCTCATCCCTCATCCTGGAACCTGACTGCTCAGGTGACGGAGGCCATCGCACACAGGTCTCTAAAGTGAAGGCACTGGGGCTGCACAGTGCCACCACCAACAGTAGCAGCTCCAGCTACCTGGGATCCCCTCGCCACGCCCAGGACTGGACCCTGCGAGGTCGCGGGGAGAGCTCGTGAACCACCTTTCGCAGAGCAGCTGTGAAGGCTGAATGTCCCTGTCCCCAGAGCTGTGTCTCGAACGCCCCCCCCCAAAGGTGGTGGTGTCCAGACTGGGCCTTGGGGGTGGCTGGGTCGTGAGGGTGGTGCAGCGGTGCAGCTCCTGTCTGTTTTAGCCAGGTCTGGCTGCAGGGACAGAACTCCCAGGCCCGTTGCTGCCACGGGAAACCGGTCTCTCCCTTCTGGGGCTGCAGGTTCAAGGATGGGACTCGGGTGCTGGGGTCCTTCAGGGCATCGGTGCTGGGGTTCCTCAGGGTCAGGGTGTTGAAGATGCTTCAGGGAGTACGTGTGTTGAGGTCATTCAGGGTGTGGTTACTGGGTCCTCCGGGACGTGATTGTTGGGGTCCTTTGGGGTAAGGGTGTTCACAATTCAGGACGAGGTTTCTGGGGTCCCTTGGGTGCAAGTGTTGGGGCTCCTCAGAGTGTACATGTTGAGGATACATGTCTTGTGAGTAGCAAGTAAAGTTGATTATTATTGAGGGGGCCGTAGTATTTATTTATTTACTTACTAAGGATTGAACCCAGGGCCTTTGCACTGAGCTACATCCCCAGTCCATTTTTTTGTTTTATCTTTTGAGACAGGGTCTCACTGAATTGCAAAGTTGACCAGGAAACTTGTGAACCTCCTGCCTCAACCTCTCAGAGTGCTAGGTCGTCTTCAAGGCCCCACAGTACAGGCTTAGGACACAGCCTTGTGTGCAGGCCCAGTGGATGCTGGATCACATTACAGCAGCGCCCCCGTTCATCAATTGCCTCTCCAGTGTTTCTGTTACCTGCAGTCATCCACAGTCACACCTGGGAAACATTGAATGGAAATTTCCAGAAAGAAACCATTCCCCAGTTCTGAACTGCCCACCCATCAGAGTGGCCCGAGGAAACCTCTCCCGCCCCTGTCTTTGGAGCCGCGGGTGCAGGGCATCCCATCATCCACGCTGTGCACATTGCTACCGGCCCTGCATCACTTAGGGACATCCCGGCTATGAGATCAACCGCGGCAGCGCTGCCACGCATGCGTCCGGGTAACCACACTTTGCTTCACAATGTTCCTCTGGCATGAGAGTCATGGTGCTGGGAACGTTGGGGTTTTCCTATTTTATTGTGTGTCCCATTGTTCATCTCTTCTGGTGCCTCATTTACAAATGAGCCCTGTGGTAAGTGTTCACACATGGGAAGACCCAGTGCGTGCGAGGTGTGGGACAGGCAGGGGCTGGAAGCTTGTCTCCATGCAGAAAGCGGAGACAGATGTCATTGTGGGTTTGCCCCGGGATCATACAGGTCTGTGCCAAGGAGCACCTCCAGCCTGGAGTGGCAGCAGCATTTGATCCACGAGACCAGAGACAAAAAGTCGGTCACAAAAGATGAGCTGTTCCTGAGAGGTGCACGGTGATGTCCTGGTGGGTCAGGGGCTCACAGCCCCATCTGCCCAGTGAGTGGTGGCCCCTCTGTTCCCAGCAGCAGGGCTTGGCAGGCCCCCCAAGGAGCTGGCCAAGGCTCCATCTCCCCGCTGGCTGTTGATTAACCCAGACGCCACTCCGAGATTGCCTGGAGGAGGGTCTTTCGGGAAGTAGGGCTGAGTTAATCAGCAGAGATCGTATCTGCAGAAAGGATGTCCAGGAGGACTAGTTAGTGGGGCACCGGCTCTGCCAGGAACACTGTGGGTCTGCAACATGAAGGATGGCAGCTGAGGAGCGGCCAGTCCGCTGGGCCCGGCCGAGGTCAGGCATGATATTAATGACATCGTTACGGCCTCGTGCATTTCCATACCCCGTGGGCGTTTGTGCATGGATATTAATGCGATCCATTTCTGGAAGCTGCTGGGCTGCTGTGTGCAGAATAACAATCACTCAGGTGGCTGCGACTTGCTGCTGCCCCGGTGCTGGGCACTGGACTGGTGGGGCCTGTGGGGGCCAGAAGGAAATCTGGCTGGGGCGTTTCTGAAGTTTTTCATTTCTGACTCCATCGGCAAGACAGTAGACCAGAGAGAGCGCAGTCAGGAGGCCTGGGGTCTGTGGCCTCTGCTCTGCCACCATGGACAGTGGAGTGCTTGCCTCAGTTTCCCTACCCACTATGTCTCTCTCGCCACAGCCCCTGCATCCTTCACTCGGTGTCCTGCTGATCTTCCCCCTGCCCAGGCCACCTCACCGCCCTGTCCCTGTGTGGGGCCTGCTCAGCCCACACTGCTGCTGGCGAGGACCCAGCCTGGCTCCCGAGACTCCATCACCCAGGGCAGGTCCCCAGCCTGGACCTCCAGCTTCCTGACTTGGTTATTAAAATCCTGGGGGCACAGGCCCTGGGCTGGGCTGTCTTCCAGTCGCCCTTCCTGACCATGGGCTTGGCTCTACCTTCCTGAGTCTCTGTGCAGGTCTGGGTCGTGGGGACAGAGTGTGGTGCAGAGAGGGACAGGGGAGTGCTGCAGCTGGGTAGGGACAGTGGGTGTGTGTGAGCCTCCTGGGCCCTGAGACCAGAGCGCAGTCTGCCGGTCTGGGCAAGGCCACCTCCCTCCTAAGGCTCCAGCCAGGTCCTCTGCTCCTGGCTCTGACTGCAGGCACCCTCAGTCTGTGGCCACGTCACTCCAGTCTCCGCCTAGCTTAGCGGCCTCTTCACCGCATGGCCAACTCGCAGGTTTCCCTGTCCTTTCTCTTGCTGTTAACCCAGGATGGTCTCCTCGCAAAACCCTCAGCTCAAGTGCATCCGCACAGACTCTTCCAAATGCAGCCAGGGCCACAGGTTTGGGGGGTAGGAAGTGGGCATATCCTTGGGGGGCACCACCGTGTAACCCACCACAGAGGGCCCCATCAGCACTTTCAGGCAGAGCTCCCAAGTCTGTCTCCAGCAGGAGACCTGCCTCACTCCCTCCTCTTCCAGCTGTGATCTGCCATCTCAAGTGGTGTCCACTAGCCCACAAAGGCCACCAGGGCCTCTTCCTGCACCTGGAAACTGCAGCGGCCTGTGCCCCCAGGAAGTGCTCATCCTGCCTCCCCCAGGGCTCCTCTTGGCCCCACCTGTCTTCCCTGGGGAGGGCCCCACCACCAGGGGCCTGATGTTGGGGTGCAGGGGTGTGCATGGTATGAAAACCAAGCATCACAAGCAGGACAGAGGGGACACAGGCAAGCACAGCACAAGTGCAGAAGTGGGCCCTGCAGGCCTGGGCGAGGAGACCCCCTCCGGCACTGGTGAGACACTGACCGCAGCCCATTAGCATGCTCTGCTCTGAGAGTGTGAGTGAATGAGATTTGGGCTGGCTTCGCTGGTTATTGTAGTTTTTCCATTATTTTATTGTGCAAATTCCTAGTAGGCTCAGCAGAATCTGGAGGCAAACCGAGCAGCTACTGTGAAGTGTGAAAAATTACCCTCAACTAATGCAATCAAACTATTTGCTTATGGGATTACAGCATGGAAACGAGGCCTCGGGCTGGCGATTTGGCAGTGGACTCCAGTCACCTTCCCGGGCTGCTGCAGCCCAAGGCTGCAGCTTGGTTTCCCTGACTTCCCACTCAGGTCACTCGTACAGTGTTGACAGCACCATTTGTTGTAGCATTGAAGGTGGAGAGGGCCAGCAACATGATTGGCAGCAGAAACAACACTTTCATCTGTCCACTTATTCACCCAGAAGATAACGACTGACCTCCCCCAAGCCCAACGCAGACCTACATCCGGGCAGGAGGGGACAGGCAGGTGAACTTCCGGGAGCAAAGCCTGCCATGATGAGAAGCCCCACTAGATTCTGGGACCTGCCAGACCAGACACAGATCCTGAGGCCTTTGTCCCAGAGCCGAGCTCAGTACATCCTCCCCTTCCAGGGGGTACCCCTACCAAGTGACAGAGTCACCATAGGACGTCAGACAATCTCAAGACCAGTTAGATCCAGACATTGGGGGCAGGGGTTCAGGGTCTCAGCCTTCTTTGGATGTTTCCCCAACAGCTTTTTGAGCAGCCATGGCTGCAAAACACTGTCCTACTCAGGCATCTCTGTGACCTAGCCAGTGCTGAAGGAGTGAGCGCTGAAGGAAAAATGTCTGTTTGGATGGCTGGAAGGCAGCTGGTAGGTGGGCTGTGGGTACCTTGATGGATGAGTAGTGAGTGAGGGGCCCCCAGACCCTCCCTTCCTGGGCCCAATTCCTGTTTAGGAAGACCCTACTTCCTCTCTTTCTGGGCCCACTTCCTGTCCAGGAGCACCACTTCCTTCCTTCCTGGGCGTACTTCCTCTCTGGGAGCCCCACTTCCTCCTAGGCCCCAAGCCGAGCCCAGAATAGCCTGGAAGAAGAGACAAGGCCCACAGGGAAGTAGCAGCATCCAGTCCTATGTTCCACAGCCTGAGCACCAGAGCACTGAAAAATAAAGGGGACAAAGCCAAGGAGACCCTGTGGGAGTGCTGGGCCAGGGGACGCCAGGCAGGGCAGGGGCTGGACTCTGGGATCTTGCAGCTGTACGTGGTCTCCACTTCCTCAGCATCCCTAATGATTCCATAAATCCTCGCTGCAAGCATCTCTTATTCAACATAATTGAAGACCGAGTTATTTCCAAATGAAATGTTTGAAATGAGCACAGCAACCGTCAGTGTCCTAGCCTGGCACAGTGGCTTGGTGACACTGTGCCCTTGACCTTCCTCCAGGATGACCGTGCATGTGGCAGGAGAGGACGGGAGGCTCAGCGACCCTGTCACTGCTCAGCAGGGGGACACGGGGAAGATTTATTTTTTCCTGTCCTTTCTAGTCTGTATGCTGTTTGTTCCTCTCCTTGCCTTGGGGCAGCAGGAGGTCTCCAGCTTGAGGACAAGCAGACGCGGTGAGGCCAGAGATCCTCCGCTTGGGACCCTTTACAGGGCAGTGTGCTCCGTCTCTCCTTGAAGGAGGATGTTGTCCCCCATATTTCTGCAGGTCCCACTAATCATGTTGAGGAAGCTCTTTTCTATTTCTGGTGTGTTGAGTGATTCTTACTACAAATGGATGTTGAACTTTGTCAAATAATTTGTCTGCATCTATCCATGCGACTTTTTGTTAGTTTTTCTTCTTTAGCCTGTTGGTATGATGGATTACATTGTTTTATTTTCAAATATTTAAATAGATTTGCACTCGCAGCATAAAACCCTCTTGCTCATAATGTAGTACTGATTTTATAAATTGCTCGATTTGCTAGAATTTTATTAAGGAATATTTTTGCATCTATATCCATTAGGAATACTAGTCTATTGTTCTTTTATTCTTGCTCTATCTTTATGTGTTTTGGTATCTTAGTAAAGCTGGCCTTGTGAAATAAGTTTGAGAGAATGTTTACCTCATTATATTTTTCAGAAGAGCTTTATATTTTTTTAAAATTTTTTTTAGAAGAGCTTTATAAATTGGTTTCTTTCCTTCTTTTTTTTTTTTTACATGTTTGATAGAATTTGCTGATGAAACTATACTTGGAGATTTCTTTTCCAGAAGACTTTTAACAATAAGTAATATTTTAATAGACAGAAGTCAGTATTTACAGAATATCATACAGTGTAAAGTTAAAACAAAAATATGTCTTACAGTTCTAAACACTGGAAGTCCAAGACAGGTGGTAATTTTCAATTCTTTTATCTTTTTAGTTCACTGCTTTGGGAGATTTCATGGGTAGATGTTTCAAATCTTTAAACATGCTTCCATTTAAGGAAAAAATCATAATTGATCACAATAAAAATTGTTCAGCACGCACTTGAGGTTGATTAACATCCTCTGTGGGACTTTTACACCAAGAGTCGAAGTGGAAAGAGGCCTGAGTTTGCATTGCCTGGAGACGCCCAGCCCCGGTTGGAGGCAGGTTCTAGGGAGCACCCATGCGACTTGTCAGCCTCCTGCATGTTTGCCCGGGAGGATGAAGGCAGCCTTCTGCCTGGCGTGGACACCGGCATCCACACATCTGGGCCCAGAGCTGCCAGGGAGCCTGTGGCAGCCCCATCCCAGTCACCCCTGCTGTGTGTGGACATGCAAACGGTGTGTCCGAAGTCTAAGGAAGGTAGTCGGGCACGTCAATGGCTGTGCAGCCACCATGGTGGGGACAGCATGACAGGGGTGAGGGACAGGCATTTAGGCCCACACGACAGAGATGAGCTCAAGGCAGAGCCATGTGGATGTAGTGCTGTTACTCCAGCACTCTGGATGGCTGAGGCAGAGGGGTCTCAAGTTCCAGTCCAGCCTGGTCAGCTTTTCAACTATGCAAGACTCTGTCTCAAGAAAGATTTTTAAAAAGGATGTGACTGAGGATGTGATTCATTGCAGCTGCCCTGGGTTCAACCCCCAGAACCACAAAGAAGGCAATTCAATAGGTAAAATACAAAATTGTCACTAAATTGTACACTCATACGCTAAAACTATGCTGCTTTACCTAAACTTCATACTATATATAAAAACCAGTTTTACCCAGGTGTGGGAGGAGTGCACGATAGTTCCAGCACTTGGGAGGCTGAGGCAGGCAGATCACTGGCCCCCAGGAGCTTGGAGCTGGTCTGGGCGACACAATGAGACCCTGTCAGAAAACCGTACAAAAAATTAGTTTAAAGTGAGCCATAGAGCTACATCAAATGTTGTAAATCTTTTAGAGAGAATGTAGGTGAGAATGTACGGCATGCCCAGTTTCCCCAGAGTTGGAAAAGACTGTTCTTTCTCCAGTGTGTGTTCTTATCGCCTGCCAAAAATCAGTCGCCTATAGGAGTGGGGGTTTATTGCTCTGCTCTGAATTCTGTTCCATGCGTATGTGTGTGATTTATGCCGACACCATGCTATTTTGAGTCCTACTCATCTATAGTACATATTGAAGTCAGATAGTATAATGCCTCCCACTTTGTTCTTTCTGTTCGAGATGGCTTTAGCTGTTCAGGGTTTGCTGTGGTTCCATAAAAATTTAGAATTGGTTTTTTCTCAAGTTCCTGAAAGAATATCATTGGTATTTTGACAGAGATTGCATCGAACTTGTCTTTCTTGATAGTAAAGACCTTTTAATAATATTGGTTCCTCTAATCTGGGAATGCAAGATGTATCTCCATTTACTTTGTGTGTACTCCTCAATTTAATTCATTAATGTTTTTTAATGTTTATTGTAAAGATCTTTCACTTCTTTGGTTAAATTTCTTTGTGCTTTTTTATACCTGTTGTAAGTGAGATTGGGGTCTTGATTTCTAATCTATTATCTAAATAATTCACTAGTGCTGTATAACAATGGTACTGATTTTTGGATGTTAATTTTTTATTCTATAGTGTTGCTAAATTTGTTTATCAGTTCTGTCCGGTGTTGGTGGAGTCTTTGGAGTTTTCTATGTGTGAGAACATGCCATCTGAAGACAATGACTATTGGACTTCCTCTTCTCCGGGTAAGGTGCCCTGCATGTCTCTCTCACGCCTTGTTACTCTAGCTGGGATTTGGAGGACAGTGTTGAATGAAACTGGTGAGAGTAGGCGTCCTTGTCTTGCTCCTGATCTTAGAAAGTTTCCATGTTTCCCTGGTCTGTTAGCTGTTGGCTTACTATAAATGGCCTTTACTATGTGGAGGTACATTCTTCTATGCTTAATTTCTTCAGAGATTTTTTTTTAATCACAAAGTGATATTGAATCGTATCAGGTGCCTTTTCTGCATCTGTCAGATGATCGCATGCTCTTGTCCTTAGTTCTGTTGCTGTCTCACATCACGCCTCCTGAGCTGTGTGTGCTGAGTTCTTCTTAAGTTCCTGGGATGATTCCATCATGGTGGATAATGGTGGATCATCTCTGTATCACGCTGCTGAACTTCACTTGCTCACATTTTGTTGAGGTTTTTTTCGCCTGTGCTCATCAAGGGTATTGGCCTGTAGTTTCCTTTCTTTTGACATTTCGTCGTCTGGTTTTGGTGTGAGAATTTTGGAGAATGAGTTTGGGAGAATTCTCTCCCACGGCTTTTTTGGAATGATTTAAGAATTGGTATCAGCTCTTCTAACAGGCGGGGGAATTCAGCCGTGCAGCCGTTTGGTTGGGGCTTTTCTTTGTTAGGAGGCTTTTTATCAGTGATCCAATCTCGTTACTCGTTGTCGGTCCAGCCTCACTGTTGGCATCCTGGTTTTTATGTTTCCGTTGGCAATTGTGGCACTTCTTAGCTCAGTGTGTCTCCAAAGCTTGAAATTTTTATTATCTTCTCATCGATTTTTAACTCTCTCATCTTGAACTCTTCTTTTGTTGAAAGTGTGTTCTCATTAAGCCTTTAACTAACTCAGAATTTTCATGGGCTGTGGTTTCCTCCAGTTTGTTTCTTAAATGTCTGTCTCTTTTCTTTCTTATGTTGTCCATTTCTCTTTCCTTCCCCTTCTGTGCCGAGGTTGTCCCCTTCACGCTGCTGCTGCTTCTTCAACATGATCATCTTGGAAGGGCTCCCTTGGGGCCCCCATTTGCTCGACACAGCGTGAGGAGACTTCCTTGATCCTACTTCCATGAAGCCCCCTGCCCCACCCTGTGAGCCCCTGTGGGCTTCTTGGTGTCGGGTTAGTTTGTCCAACATCAGCGACCCAGCGGCTTGTGGCGAGTGGGCCTCCAGGGTCATCATACTTCTGCGAAGGTCATTCTACTTTTGCCTAATTCTTTCTAAGAGATTTCTAGACGCCTGACCTAGGTTCCCTCCTCCATCTACCTGGAGTTTATTCTGCCTTTTTGAAGCAACTCCCCTTTAACTCAGCCTGAAGACCTGGTGCGTGAGGCTCCGACCCTCTGCCTCTGCTGGGTTCCTTCAGCAGACGCTGAGGCCTTCTAGTCTCACTGCTTCTTGTCTTAGCTTTTCCCTGGGCTGCCGTTTGCTTCCTGGTCACTTCCTCCCACTCTGGGTAAGCCTCGGGATACTGCCGACATTCCCTTTTCTGGAAACGAGTCTCTGGGATGGAGCAGGGTGGAAGGCATTGGGACCTCCCTCCACGAATCAGCTTCTTTTTTAAGGCACCTGATAATTTTGCAAAGTTCACACACTGACTCTGTTTGCCCTTTTTTCTTGTGCCACTGCTGGAATTTTAAAAACATATTAAAATATGTCTTGGCCAACAATGAGCAGCAGAGATGACAGGCATCCTGTTAGATTAAGTGGACCCGAAAATTCCTGTCGCCTGGTGGCGTCATAGCTGCCCACACGTCCTGGCGCAACACACTGCTCCTGAGCCTGTGGCGATGCTGTTGTCAACAGCCGTGTGCCCTGCAAGTCGCGAAGAGCACAGCATGGCAATTACGTGCTCTAGTCATGCAGGAGGCTGCAGCCACTGTGCAAGCGCAGTCTCTTCGCACTACGGCAAAGTCACCTAATGACCCATTTCTCATGCATCCAGAGTTAAGTGACTCAGGACTATATAAACATATTAAAATCACATCACATCGCTCTGCCCTTGCTCTTCTCCCCGGGGCTCTGGCTTGCTTATGTGCCTGAGTAAACCTTTCTTGGTGATCGTAGAGGGAGTCACACCAACACCTCCTCCCCACGCACCTTGCAGTTCCTCCCCACATGCCCAGCTGTGCCTGTGGCCAGCGGGTCATTTTCTAAGGCCGGCCTCGCCACTCCTGCGTGTCCGCTGCTCCCGGAGCCTGCAGGAAGGTTCCAGTCCTTCCCCAGACCTCCAGGCCCCTGTCATCCACAGCAGTGTCTTCCCTCACTCAAGCCTGAAAGTTGTGTTTCCCTGCGGTGCCAGCCATGGTCACATCCATGTGTGCACACCTCCCCTCTCCGTGCTGGGGCTCCTGCAGTCCTGGTGTGACATGATGTGACCTGGTACAGAGGACCCCTGCAGTGGTGGGCACCGGGGCCTCAGATGCTACGCCAACAATCCCTCGCTGGCTGTCCTCAATTACGTCACTCCTCTACGTGACTTCCAGGAGGGTGATAAGAAGCGATAGGTTCCTAACATCAGCGACAAGAGCCCTAAATCCTTTCCTCGTCCCGCCCCAAATCTAGTGTCCCCTGGTGGGAGGGCAGACAGGTGGATGGGTGGGTGCTGAATGGAAGATGAATACACAGATGGAGGATGGTGGTGGATGGATGAATAAGTGGGCGGATGGATGGTTGATGGGTGAATGGATGGGTGGATGGAAAGATGAGTGGATGGATGGATGAGTAGGTAGACAGGTGGGTTGGTGGATTTCCATTATGGAAGGCTTCATGCAAGACAATATGCTAAAATTGCCCAAGTCCCAATCTTCCCGGTGTTTTCAAAATAGCAGGATAAGTGGACACTATTCAAATAAACGCAGGAACAAATGGAAAATTGCAGCTGTGACATGAGCTCTGCAGGAGACATACCCAGTCCTTTGCAGCTCCATTCCAGGGCACTAGACCTGGTCTGGAAGCCAGAAAGCCTTGAAGGCGAGATGCCTTTCAAAGTGGAAGGCTGTGTAGGGAAGGCGTGAGGCTTTCCGCCTTCAGCAGGTGCCCTAGAATCACTGCAGGAGGAGGACAGAGCAGGTGCTGGCCGAGGATGACTCCAGGCTTCTAAGAGATGGCCAAAGTCCACACCAGGGGAAACTCGCACTGACTGCCTGGAGACAGGAAGGGACTGAGAGGTGTCGGGGTGGTCCTGGACTTCAGGCACCATCTCCAGGACAGTGGTGGTGACTCCCTGAGTGAGGAGAGGCATCCTGAGCTGGAGTTGGACTTGCTCAGCCTGGTGTCCTGAGGCATCCAAGGAGATGCCAGGGCAATGGGCAGATGCAGGTGGAGCTGGAGCTGGAGGGGGAAGGTGGGCCACACCTGGAGCTGCAGGTAGGAATGAGAGCCCCTGCACAGGGTGTGGGGTGACATGAGCCAAGGCCACGTCACCTTGGCCTGAGGAGCTTGCACACAGGGACTGGCCAGAGCCCGAGCCACACTGAAGAGAAGGCAGGAGCGGGAGGGATGGCGACTGCCAAGGGCAGCAGCCTGGAGCTGCGGCGGTGTCATCATCCCCGGGGCTTCCTGGGCTCACTTTTGATCGGGCAGCCTTCCAAGTTGTATGCCTGGAAACGTCTCTGCTGCTGGTTGTGCAGCTCTGGCCTGGAGGCAGCTGGTGCCCAGAGGGGAGGCTGGTTCCATCCTCGTTTTCCTTGTGGGCCACCATGGTGGCAGCACTCCTGTTCACACACACACACACACACACACACTCACACACACACACACACACACTTTGTTGTTTAATTCAGTGGAGGGCATCACTTAAAAACTGTGTTTCAATTTCTTTCAAAGTGATCTATTGCCAAAAATCCTCTAACTTACTATTACAAAAATAATCATTATGATCTCCATAAATCACAAATTTGTAATGATTATGGTAATCAGGGATGGAATGGCTGTTCTGTTGAGATGGATGGCGTCTGAATCACTCCCCTTCATTAGAGACTCGGCCCTGACTCTGTGAACCCTCCCTCCCTCCAGTCCAGCACCAAGGCCTTCTCTCCTGCTTGACACCATGGCTGGGGCTAGGCCCCTCCCCAACTCTCCCCCCAGCCACACTGGCCACCTTAGCCACCTGCCCCTCCACACAGGCCCGTGTCCCAGTTTGTACCCGGGGTGCCTGAGAATGTGCCGTGCTGAGGAGGTGGCTCCAACGTGCTCTGCGCCATGCCACACCCTCTCTGCAGCAAGCAGCTCTGGGGCAGGACAGCCCTTTGTCCTGAGAGCCCAACAGGGCAGCAGCTGAGAGGGAAGCTGTGTGGCCAGAGGGCCTCATGCCACATGTGCCAGGCGAGGTGACTGGGGTGCTTGTCTTCTGAAACAGGGTTCTGCATGGTGGATCCAGCCAACCTCAGGTGGACAATATCCTGAAACAAGCCGCTGGTGTGTGCTGTGTGGTTGGGGCCACCGACGGCTGCACGTGTCCTGAAAGGTGCAGACATTTTCCTCATCACCATTCCCTAAGCCACACAGCGTGGCAGATGTTTACACAGCATCCTACAGTGGTAGATGCTGTGGGTCATCTGGAGATGGTTTAAAGCATTGGGGAGGATGTGTCTAAGTTCTATTGAGATACTCTCCATTTTGCATAAGGGACCTGAACATCCTTGGAATTTGATATCTGCAAGAATGAACCCATGACCCAGGCGAACACACACACACACACACACACACACACACACACACACACACACACACACCCGTGGAAGGAGAGGCCATCTGTGGTGGGGCCTGTCTCTGCTGTTCTCTATCACAGAGTACCAGTTGGGTTCTTGGACTCGGAGGCCTCCTGAGATGACAAGGAAGACAGGTTCCAGGGCACAGTGATTGAAGCCATCTCTGGATTGCTCCCCAGCCCTGTCTTCATGACATCTCATCTTGTGCACAGCCTGGCATCCACTTGTAGGACCTGCCCTGCTGGCGCAAGCCTTAGTCAGGCACTGCCTGACTCTAGAGCCAGGTCCCCATGGGACTGTCCTAGTGGAATCCCAGCCCCCAGCACAAGACCATTGGAGATCACAGAGGGTGGCACCCTTTCTTACGCCATGCCTGTGAAACAATGCCTTTGAAACAGTGCTTGGCCTAGTGCAGAGGGAGAAAAAAAGAGTGGATGTATGGATGGATGGAAAGATAAATGGATGGAAAGATGGACAGGTGGATGGATGAGTGGATGATAGGTGGTGGTTGGATAGATGGATAATAGATAGATGGTAGATGGATGGATAATGGATGAATGGATGGTTGGTTGGATAGAGGATTGGATGATGAGTGGATGAAGATAGATGGATGATGGGTAGATGGGTGGTAAATGGATGGGACAGTGGATGGATGGAGAGATGGATGATGGATGATGATATATGATGAGTGGACGGATGAATGGATGGATGATAGGTGGATGGATTTGTTGGTGGATGGATAATGGGTGAATGAGTGCATGCGTAGATGGGGGGATGGATGCATGGAGGGATGGATGAGCAGATAGGTAGAGGGATGCTTTCCTTCAGTACCTTGTAGGAAGAGGAACATGGGACATTCAAGTTACAGAGAGCACACAGGTGTCCTGGGAGTGGCGTGACCACATCATGAGGCCTGGACTCATGGGTCCTTTGTGGCACAGAGATCCCTGGACATGCCAGGCCTTGGAGACACAGAGAGAAAGCCTCCTGTCCCTCCTCCCACAGCCCACCACTCTGGGGAAAACGCCCTGTTCTCATGCTCTCTTGTAAGAGCCAGAGCAGGACAGGAATAATGCTGTGTGTCCTGGAAACAGCTCATTCATTGTTGAGTTGGATGCTGTAGTCAAGAGATGCGGGTCCTGTGGGAGCCTGCAGCAGTCATGACCTGCGCATTCTGTGGACTCAGTCGCAAAACTCACAAGACCAAAAGGGCACCAAGGCTGTAATTTGGATGTTGTATCCTATTAAAACCCCATAATTTTATAAAACCTGGTCCCATCGGACCAACACAGCCAGTTCCATCTCTGAGAACTCACAGGCAGGCAGGGCAGAGGGGATGGTGTTTCCTGGGAGGTGAGTGGGATTTGAAGGGTGCTGCAGTTTGTCCACTCAGCCCTCCCTCCTCTGTATATAACGGGTCTACCATGGCACAGAGTGGACAGAGTGGACAGAGTGGAGGGCACACACTGAGGCAGGGACAGTGGCTGCAGCAACACCACAGAAATACTAGAGCCAGAGATCTGAGTGGACCTGGGGGACACTGTCTGTCCTCACAGTGGTCACTTCATGTCTGGCCCTGGCCTGACACAGTACTGTGAGCAGGTGCCTCCCCTAAGGACTCCGACCTCACTGTACTTCTCTCCTGCACCCATGTCACACCACACAGGCTGCTCTGGCCTCACTTTGCTCCCATCCGGAGCACCCCTCTCCTTCTCCTCACTGGCTGCATCAAGTCTACCATGTGCTGTAGCCACCTAAGCATCTCTGGAACCTGCACTCTCTCCTCCATTCTACTTCCACATCCTCCTCCCCTGTTGGCACCCAGCCCCAGCCCCCACTCACCCTTGACTCTTCCATGAAGACCAGCAGCTGATTTCACTCACCCACAGGCCCCAAGTGTATGCACCAAGCCCACCCTCCTTAGCAAGACCACAGAGGCCTTAACTCATCCAACAACTACCCCTTAGCCACCTGCAGCCACTCCCTCTGCTAGCTGTGACCATGAGTCCAATCTCTGGGTCCTGGTGGCCTCACTCCAGAGAATTTCCTGCCCTCTTCACAGATTCCCACTCATTCTTGGAGTCTCAGACTCACCAGGGTGGTGCCAAGGGGCCATGTGCACCCAAGCCCAACTCCTCCCCCATGCGGCCACCAGGCCGGTGGTGCAGGGACAGCGCCCAGCAACCAAGGGCCAGAGCCAGTCCTGAGTGAGTTCTGACAAGGGCAGAAGAGGCTGCGCCCAGCCATACGCTGGTGCCCTGTTCCTCTGACTCTCCAGCCTCCTCTACTCTACCTACTGTCCACTGGGGTTGCCATGGCAACAGCCACTCCAGAATCCTGCCTCACCCCGGGCATGAGGGAGACCTCCAAACCCCCATTCTGTTAAAGGAAAAGGGGTCACTGGCTCGCGGCACCACAGGGCAAGGCAGAGTGGAGCCCAGCTCCTCTCCCTCACTGCACACATTCTCATTTCTGCCTACTCTGAGGTTCATTTTCCACCCTGGCTCTCTCAGAATGCTGGGCTCACATGCGCTCCCCTCAGAAATTCTCTAATGTCGGAGGCCAGGGAGCCCAGTGTCTGGGTGGGGATGTGATTGACCAGGCCTGGGCCGCCTGGGGGGTCTTCCTGGGGCCATGAGGGGACATGTGCTGTCTGGGATGAAGGGGCCAGCACAGGTGGGACATCAGCAAGTAGCTGCAAGCCCGCAGGGCCCACACCCATTCCACTGACCTGAACAGTGACATGTTGCCTGAGTGGCTGAAGGACACTTGGCAGGTCATTCCAACAGCCCGTGGTGGGCCTGTCTGGGTGGGCTGTGCTCCTGGGCCAGCGCTGGTGGTCTTCCCTGGGCACGCTTGGGCTGGATAACAGGCCCTTCTGTTCCCACATAGCCTTGGTAGGAAGACGGGCTGGTGAGGCCCAAGGAGCCCTCTCCATCTCCGCATGTCCCTGGAGGGGTTCAGGCTGTGGGAAGAGTCTTCTCTGGGTCGAGGTGGAGGGTCTCCTTGGGTGGCGGAGCCTGCAGATGGAAGACTTTTGCTCATGCAAATGCCTCAAGATGAAGCCACTGACCATGGATCTGTGCCCTGCCTGGACAGGAAGAGGAGAGGAAGGAGTGTTCCCAAATGTCAGGAATGCTTCTGGAGCCACACACTTGCACCCCATTACTGCTGGGACCCCCACTACCCCACTCGCCTCTGCTCTCATGCACAGCGATGATCACGATGTGCAAGCCATCGTACGGCACCCATCACAGTCTCTGACCCTCGGCTTCTCTCTCTACTGTGGCTACACTGGGACAGACGTGGGCCAGGCCAGAGGCTCCAAAGGCAGAGTTCTCCCAACAACAGTGAGAACTCTACCTTCCATGCAGGGTTCGTCTTCCTCCTCAGAGCTCGGGCCTCCTCCTTGCAGTAGATGGAAGGCCACCCACCGGGAAGGAGAGGGCTTGCACCCAAGTGGCTCCTCCGTCTCTCCCTGTCTCGTCGCCAGCTTCCTCCAGGGCTCTCTGGTCAGCTCAGGCACGAGGGCTGATGAGTCTGGAGAAATTTTCCCACTCGACAAGGGCCTGGGACTGCCTCTTCCCTCCTGACCCCGCATCCCAGAGACGGATAATGATGGGAGGGACACATTGATTTCTGTGGAAAGGAATACTGAGATTTATTGACCCAAGATTTTTTATCGATTCCCAGGGAAGCAAGGTCAGTGTGCACCTCCCAGGTTAACAGCCACGAGGGAGTCAATATTTGCTCTTTTCAGGGTGTCAGAGACCGGCCACACCACCCATACTCAAGGTTAACCCAGTCCACAGCCACGAGGAGGACAGAGTGACACAGAAGACAACACGGCTCCAAGCTCCAACTTGCAGGGTGAGCTGAGGCGAACACCAGGTCAGCACCCGGGACAGCTCCGGGTCAGCACTCGGGACAGCGCCGGGCCAGGGCCGGGACAGTGCCGTCCAGGTGGACTCCCAGGGCAGGTCCCCATTCCTCCTAGAAGCCAGCTGAGCCCCGTCATCCTGCCTCTGCCCGCCCACCCCTACCAGCGAGGTGCATGCACCCCTCAGCACCTCCGCCTTCTTGTTTTCACTTTCCTTTGATAGTCCAAGGGCCCCCTGAGTCCTCCCTCCTGGTGCCCTGGGTTCCTCTTCGAAGACTCCTCTCCTTCCTGATGCAAACATGATGGGCTCCCTGGGTCTCCCCGCTCCATCCCCGCTCTCTCCCTGGGTGGCTTTGAGGGGTGTCCAGTCCATGACCCCCTCCAGTGCCCAGGTAGCCAGTGAGCTGTGTGCCAGAAAGTTCCCTGCTTGGTATGTGTCCACACCTCCTCTCCTGGTCTCCTGCCCTACTTTTCTCTTCTTCCATCTTCTTCACCATAACAAAGACACACCTGCCCCACACAAGTCACATACGCCTGGGGGCTGAGCCTCTCTTCCCAGCTCCAGTGGTGCCATCTGCCTCTGTCTCTTCTTGTTTCCCCTCACTGCTTCCTTCTCTCTCCCTCTGCCTGTTTCTCCCTTCCTCCTTCTTTTTCTGCTTTCTCGGTGGCTCTCCCCATCCCTGCTTCCTCAGACTCCCACCTGCCCTCTCCCTTTCCTCTGTTCTGGTCCTCTGCAACTCCAACACAAGCATCTTCATGACCGCCCTGGGGTGGCAGGCACTGCTCTGCTGGAAACATTAGTGCACAGCTGTGAAGTCACCCCTCCTACAGCTGTGTCCCTGGGCCAGCTCGCTCCTGCCACTGCCTGCCCAGGGGTGATGGAAGAGGACCCGCCTGCAGGACTAGCTGTCATGGGCCCTCCATGCATGGGCCCACACTAGTGACCTAAGTAATGGGTCAGCAACTGCGGTATCTGCTACACTCCGAGACCAGGCCTGGGTTTGGGCTTTTGTTTTGGTTTCTTATCTGTATTTTCTCAAGCAGTTTATGTTCACAGCAAAATTGAGAGGCGGGTGCAGAGGCCTTCTGTGCACCTCCTGCCACACACATGCACACACGCACACACACACACACACACACACACACACACACACACTCTCTCTCACACATCTTCACCAACCAGCATCCCCCAAGAGTGGTGCATTTGTCACAATATCTGAACTAAGTCGTTGCCCCCAAGCCCGCAGCTTACACGTGGTTCGCGCCTGGTTTGCAAAGCTCCTGCTGAGGGCTGCGCAGGCGGTGAGACAGGGTCTGCCTTCAGCCGGCTCACAGAGCAGTTTCACAGCCCTAAGTGCGCTCTGTGCTCTGTCTGTTCATCCTTCTGCCCCTGTAATGCCTGAAAAGCAGGGGGTTTTGGTGTCTATACTTTTACCTTTTCCTGAATGCCATAGAGGTGGAATCACATTCTGTGGTCTTTTTAGATTACCTTCTTTCACATAGCAACAACTTGACGGCTCATTTCTGCCCAGTGCTGGATAATCCCACAGTCTGGATACACCATCATTTATCCATCCACCTACTGAAGGTTGCTTTCAGGTAGTGACAATTATGAATAAGCTGCTATACGAGCTGTGTGCATTTTTGACAGAAGTTTTCAGCTTCTTTGCGTAGTTCCCAGGAGCTGGATTGCTTGGTCACATAGCAAGAGTGTGCTGAATTTTGCAAAGAGCTGCCCAACTTTTTCTGAAGTGGCTGTGCCGTGTCATATTCCCACCAGCCGTGAGGAGCATTCCAGTCACCCTCATCTTTGCCAGTGTCTGGTGTGGCTGTGTTCTGGACATTACGTGTGTGGCCTCTCATTGCTGCTTTGGCCTGTTTTGAAGAGAAAACTGGGGTAAACAGTACAGAAAGTGAGGGTAAAACTCACATTCTGAGGCCCAAGTCTCACAGCCATAACATCCCCTTTCCTATTCTTTGCCATTACATCACCAAAGGCCTATCTATGAGAGTTCCTTTTACCCCACCATCATGGCTAGCTGTCAGGAAAAAATTACAAGGCATACTAAAAGGCAAAAGAGATGTGGAGACATAGAACAAATATCAGAACCAGACATTGCAAGGAGGTTGGAATTATCACATGGAGGAATTGAAACAACGATGAACATGATGAGGACCCTAATGGATAAAGTACATAGCATGCAAGGACAGATTAGCAGGGAGACAGAAATCTCAAGAAAGAACAAAAAGGAAATTCTAGAAACCAGAACACCAAGACAGACATGTAGAGTGCCTCCGATGTGCCCATTGGTAGCCTGGACCCTGCTGCAGAAAGAATCTCCAGCCTTGAGGACATCTAAATAGAAACCTTCAAAACTTATTTTTAAAGAGGGAGTGAAGACTGCAAAAATAGAACAGAAAGTCCAAGGACTGTGAGGCAACCATAGAAGGAGTAAATGCACATGAAGGGCAAGCTGAGAGATAAATGAGAGTAAAGAGCAAAGGAAATATTTGAAATAGTAATGAGTATAAAATTCCCCCAAATTAATGGCGGGCAACAAACCACAGATCCAGGAATTTCAAAAACCACCCAGCAGAATAATTTCCCTCAAATACAGCACTACACTTAAGAATATCCAAATTAAAAAAAAAGATAAAGAAAAACACAAGATGTCATGGTTATTTTCCTTGCCACTGAGGCAAAATATCCAACACCTGCAATGTAAAGAAGAGGTTTACTTTGGCTCACACTTGAAGCCCACGTTGGAAAGCTCCAAGGTAGGAAGGTGCAGCAGAGAAGTCTGGAGTAAGAGGGCTGCTCACCTCGTGGTGGCCAAGGAGCAGACAGTGAGGGGAAGAGCTGGGAAGGGGACAGACCCTTCCAGGTCATGGCCCAGTGACACGCCTCTTCTGACCGGTGTCACCTCCCAATATCAAGTCAGCTACGATGCCCCATAATCCAATCACTTTCCAAACACACAAGGCTTTGGGGGCCCTTTTAGATCTAAACCATAACACCAGAGGAAGACACAACTTACCTATAGGCAGAAAGAAAACTACGTCTAGCTTCTCCTCAGGAGCCAAGCAAATAGGAAGAGACTGGATTGAAATAATTAGTGTGGAGAGGGGAAAAAACCCTCACCAATTTAGAGCTCTGCGCTCTGCAAAACTATCTTTCAAGAGTGAAGAAGAAATACATTTAAATAGTTTGTACCAATTCTTCTAAAACTACCCTTGCCATCCCCCCAAAAATGGGAGGTGAGAATACTTCTCAATGTATTCTCTGAGGCCAGCATTATCTGGGAACCAAAACTAGACAAAGACTCTGCCAGGAAAGGACATTGCAGACCATCTGAAAGGTGCCCACTCCTGCCAGCTGGACGGCAACCATCAGTGGATGTTTGCCCCAAGGTGTCCTGATCCCCCACCCCTCAGAGCCCCGGCCACTGTACGGTCCCATGTGCAGGTGGGTGCATCCCTAGCCTGTCCCTTCTCACTGTCAGTCAGGGGACCTCTGTGGATGCTGTGAAGAGGGAGGGGCTGATGCTTCCACTTGCACAACCCGGCCATCCATCCATCTATCCATCCGTTCATCCATGCATGCATGCATATATGCATTCTTCCATCTACCCATCCACCCACCCACCTATCCTTCCATCCCTTCCTGCACACAGACCTACACACATATGTATGGTACATACATATACCCACCTATCCACCGGCCATCCATACATCCATCCATCTCACTTCTGCCCACTCCAGGCCCTGCGAGGCAGGACACCTAGATCAAGACGCCACACCTGCCCTTGGGAGCCCAGCCTCATGGGTTTCCTGGGCACCAAGCCCCTGAACAAGCCTGCTCAGACCTGGACACCATGGACCCTGATGCTCAGTGGGAGGAAGACCAGGCAAGAGCCATGTTGGGGAATGAGGGGGCAGTTCCTGGGCGATAAGAGGCCAGATGCAAGTGATAAGAAATGAAGTCGAATGCTCAGGCCTCCCCAAAGCCTGAAATGAAATGGAAAAGCAGAGCTGCTCCAGGCTGGGTGGTGGGTGGTGATGAATGAGGTTCCTGGGCCCATCCATCTCCTGAGAAGCCGGGCAGCCACGAGGAGAGGCTAGAGGGAAATGGGCTGGAATTGAATTTTCTGCTTGTGCTTACTTTTGCGCAAAGAAACAAGCTGTGGAGAATGCATGACGGACTGCATTGGACAGGAAGCAGATGAATCGGGAACATCATGGGTTAAGTGGGATAAATAACTCCTGTTTCCTTACAGCTGCTCAGTCCCATGCTGGAGATTACAGAAGAGAACAGCAGAGGCAGATCCACCCACAACATCTTCCTGCTGGCCTCGGAGGTGGGAGGGGCGAAGCTGGCATAGAGGGCTCAGTGCCTATGAGGCAGGCCATTCCCTGGGGACATGCCCACCATAATGTCCCCAGACTCCCCTTCCAGCTGGCAACTGGGCACTGGCAGCAGAGGCCATGAGTCCTAATTCTGAGACACTTGTGAGACACTGGTCCATCTTCAGCTCATCCCTGAGTGGCTTGGACTGATCTGGGACCAGCACTATGGAGGCCACAGGAACAAACATGGCATCAAAGAGCCAGTGGCTGCTTCCCCAGGGATGGCGTCGGATTCACTGTCTGTCGGGGTCCTGGCTCCAGGAGCATTTACCAAATGGGCTGTCTTCATCTGTCTGCACAGCCCCCACCTGTGCAGCTTGCTGGTCCCAGGGCCAGGAGCGCCTCCCTCCTCTTCACGCCTGTTCCTCCTCTCCCAGGATGTGGGGGTGTCAGGATGCTGTGGAAGAGGATTGGGTAACCTTGGCCACCCCAGGGGGGGAGAACCCCAAGCATCCGTGTACACAAGCACTTGGCACACACGTAACCACACATATGCACAAAAGGGCACACACCTGTAGACAGGCATGAGTTCACACCTACAGCACACATGCACTCATGTGCAGCTCATGTGATCAGGTGTGCACACAAAAACACTCAGTTATGAGAACACATGCACACGTGTGCACATTTGGACATGCACACCTGTGAATACACAGAAATGCACACGTGTGCACCCAAAGCTGAGAGGAGTAGGGCAGAGGCAATACTACAGGTGAGACGCTGCGGGGAGGCAACCTGCGGGGTCCCCGCTCACCCAGCCACCAGCCCCAAGACCCCAGTGACCCACTTGAGTCCTCTGTGTCCCAGTTCTGGTTCTTCCTCGCCAAGGTAGACACAGCAAGACCTGCCTCGTGGACAGGGCGCCCAGAAAGACAAGGGAGGAGACAGCTGGAGCCACGGGAATGGTCACAGGGTGCCACAGAACAGGCTGCATTCAGGGCCCCAAGACTCCTGCAGCCCTCCTCTTCCCGGTGTGCAGCCCTCCTCCTGGCTCCACTGATTTCTGAAGCCACAAGAGCCCGGGCAGAGATGGGACTGTCAAAGCTGTCTCTCTGGCACTGTGTCTGGTGCATCTGAGGACTGGCCATCATCCCAAGGTGCAAGCGGGACAAGCCCGGACACAGTCACAGGGCCTGCTGCCCCCTTGGCCTTCACCCCAGGCACAGTGTGCTGGACCCATCCCTCCCCCACAGGATCCCCAGGCCGCACCATGCCCATGCGTATGCCCTGGCACGGCTTCACACGCCGGGGCCTCGGGAGCCTGAGTGTGCCACCTGCACAGGGCCGGATGCATGGCATGGGGTTACGGCACTGAGAGCCAGCAGGTTCCAGCCTGTCGTCCAAGATCCACACTCTCTATTCCTAATCCACTTCCAAAGTAATCTTCTCTATTAAGGGCAAGACTTTCAGCCAGACACCAGGAGGATTTGAAGAGGAAGGAGCCGGAGTCTTTGCCTTTTAAAGAAATCTAATCTCGAAGCTGAACAGGGCGATGCAGAAAGCCAGCGCTGGGAGACAGAACGTGATAATGCACAACAAGCCCTAGAAGACACAATGGGAGGCCAGATCCCATTTACAGACCAACAAAAGAGGTAAAATGCCCATGAATAAATTTGACAAGAAATGTGCAAGACCCGCATGAAGACAGCTTTCTGACACTCACTTTAGAAACCCAAAGTACATTCGAGCAAATGGGATTCGCACAGTCGGGGGGACAGCACCGCACAGACGGCCACTCCGAGTAATCTGTGGTTCTAACTCTGTCACAATAGATGTACAGATGGGTTCTTTCTCTGAGATGGGTCAAGACGATTTCAACTTCAAATGGAAAAAGAAAAGCAAAGGTTACCAGAGAGGCGTGGGAAAAGGGGGGCAGAGGCTTGCTCCAGCTGATGGGTCAGCATGGGCCACCCTGCTCCCCTGCCCGGGGCCACCAGACACGCAGAACAATGGCTGGAGGAGCTGCCGGAGGCAGAAGCCGACTGGACCCCACGAAGGGCCTGGGCCTGAACCCAGAAGAGGACAGGACAGAACCGGAGTGAAGGGACAGCTGCTGAGGAAGTTTCTCCCCCTCACAGGGCTGTGAAAGTATGTGCACCTGTGTGCATTGTGAGGGAAGCATGTGTGGGTATGTGCATGTGCAAATGTGTGAGTGTGACGTATGCATGTGTGTGTGCACATGTGTGTATGTGAGCTGCACCTGTGTGTGCACTCTAGGGGTATGCATGCATGTATTTATTGTGTGTGTCTGTGGCAACGCATTCACACCTGTGGGCTGTATGTACAAGTGTAAAGCTACTCATGTGTATGCATGTTTGGTATGTGTCTTCCTGTGCACACATGTGTGTTCCTATGTGCATGTCCCAGGCTGCCTGGAGCTCAGAGAAGCCACCCCTCCAGCTGCCATTTCTCCCTGGGGACAAGATTTCCTCCACGTTCCCAGAGTTCACCACCCCCACCCAGGTCTGGAAAACCCTGCTCGCCCCGCCCCCCTCACCTGCCACCTAAGACCCTCACCAGGGGCTTGGAAGGTGACTAGGCGATTCCAGCCAAGAGGACCAAGGAAGGCCACATGCGCACAGAGGCCTCCAGGGGGCGCACCGGCATTCTGGGCCTCCGCCCAGTGTTTCCCTGAAAAATATGGCTGGATTCTAGCCAGGAGGCAAAGGGTCCAAGGGAGCAAGAGGGCAAAGGGGGAGGGAGTGGGAAGCCAGAGGAATAATGATGTCCTGAAAACAAGAGCCCGATAACCCAGACTTAAAACAGTAACACACACACACTAGGTACTAATCACCTTATGCATCGTGACTTACTGCTGCATCTGTGTGGTTGTCTACATTGCTCTTTATTATAAGCAAAAAGCACAATGTATTGTGGTCCATAAGCTTGTGTGATGGCCTGTAAGTTTGTGTAATTTTGGATAAATTTTAATAAAAGTCTATTTTAAAAAAAAAAACAAAACAAGTCAAAACAAGCCAAACACAGCCGGGACAGCCGTGGACAAGCAAGAGGCTCTGCCGCAGTCCCTCGAAGAAGCACAGGATGGATGCTGGGGTGCTGGGAACCCCAGGGGAGAACTCCGAAAAGCCAGCGTGTGGAGTCCCGGGCCTGAGCTGGGCTGGCCAGACGCTCTGCCCAGAGCTGGGTGGCAGCAGAGGCTGGGACAAGGGAGGGAAGCATGAGACGTGTACGGCGCGTGGACTTGAGTGTCCGAGCACCAGGCAGGGCAGGGTGCCGGTGTTAGGTCTGGCTGGAAGACATGGCCTTGATGCCTTCACAGTTTCCATCAATCAAAACTAAAGGAAAACATAAAAAATAAATAAACAAGAGTACAAAGCCCCCTCCCTTCTCCTGAGCCCTCTGGTCCTCCTTTCCTGCCACCACGGCCGCGGTTCTCAGCCAGCGCTGAGGGCATCTGCAGGCTGTGGGTCACCTCCAGTCAGGTGGAGCTGCCCAGCCAGCTCAGGGACCAGGGAGGAAGTCTCATTGGCTGGAAGGAGCCCCTGGCTCTGAGGAAGGCACAGACTCCTCCAAGGTGGGGAGGCGAGGGGGCTCCGGAGCCAAGAAGGGACAAAGTTTTTAGGAGCCAAACCCAGGGCTGCTAACGTGGGTCCATCACAGGGGCATCAGCTGGGAGCCTGCTGGCTGTGGGGGCTCTGAGCACACAGCAAGCTCAGAGTCCAGGACACCTCCCAGGGGGTCATGGGAACCATCCAGAGTGTTCAGTGAGTCACCCCACGTTGCACCCCAGAAGAGCCTCATTCCAGGAGGAGGCTAATGAGGTGCTGCTCACCATGGTGGGGGGCACATCAGATGCAGGGAGAGCAACCTACAGCCCATGGTCCCCTGGGTGCGCCCAGGGAGGGGACCCGTGGTCAGCCACACACACACACACACACTCTCCAACTTCTCAACACAAGGTGGCACTGATCAAGTGCCCGCCTGTGGATGGGCAAGGAAGAAAATGTGGTATCCAGACACACTGGGCACTGGTCAGCCTTAAAGCAGGAAATGCCGCTGTTGGAGATGATGAGGGTGAGCCGGGGACATCGGCCAGGCCCGGGAGCCCAGATGACACGTGCCATCACTGACATGTGGAAGCAGCACTGTCCGCCACAAGAGCCGAGAGTACCGCCACAGTTACCAGAGCCCGAGGTGGCGGAGTGATGCTTCAGTCATGCACGTGGAGTCCTGCGCACGGCACGGGGCTACCGGCTGGCACTGCATGTCCACTCTGCCAGTACACGGGCGCCTAGTCTTCCAGCTTAATGACAAGCGGAAATCTGGAACAAAAACAAGGGAACAGGAGCAACTTTGGAGGCCTGGACAGTCTATGTGCCAATGGCGCTTGCACACATGTAACTCCCCCAAGTGCACACAGTACACGGGGGCTGCTCTGTGTGCACAGATCGCATCTCAGGGAAACTAGGTTAAAAGTGGAGCTGCCCACACTGGAGAAGCTGAAGCGCGGTGAGGTCCACACCTGGGCCATGGTGCAGAGAGGACTCCAGGTACCCTCCAGGCCGGCTAGCATGGGATGTGGTCTTTGAGGCTTCTGAGCACGATCCGTGTCTTCCTTCCTGCTGCCTCTGTCCTCCGAGGGACGTGGCACCTGGTGAAAGCCTGGCCACGTGGGCCCGAGCAGCTCGCCACAGGGCCTGCTGCACCTGCCGTCTGCCAGCTAATGCCTGGCCGAGACCCCAACCTGCAGCCGCCCACTCCCCACACTGACCAAGTTCTGAGTGGTGGAAAACAAGGAGAGAAGAGATAACCTGTCTTGCAATTGGGCCTTTTATTTTGGGGGGTCTGTTTTTACTTCTTTCTATATTCTAGACGCTAGTCCTCTGTCCGAGGACTAGCTGGGAAAAAATTTTTCTCATGCTATAGGTTGTCTCTTCACTCTCTTGGTTGTTTTCTTTTCTTTTTAATTTGATGTGATCCTATTTGTTGATTCTTCATGTTATTTCTTGTGCAATTGGTGTTCCGTTCAGAAAGTCCTTGCCTATGCTTATGATTTCAAGAATTTTACCTATTTTATCTCCCAGCAAGTTAAGGGTTTCTGTTTTAACATTTCAGGAAGATAGATTTTTTGCAAATGAGAAGGGACCAAGAGATGGAGGGTGGGGAGGGGAAGAGGATGTGAAAAGAATTAAAATGTGTTGTGTAGATATACCAACTCCCCACAATGCGTGCAATCATTATGTACTGCAAATACGCACTAATAAAAATAAAAATAAAAAGAGAGAGATGAGCCACGCTCCAGCCAGGGAGCCTAAATGGAGTAGCAGTTCTGGCCGGGGGTGCTGGAAGCCCACGCAGTCCCTGTGGGGTCCTCTGCTGGTGCTCAGGCACAGCCGGCCATGGGCACTGGTGGCCTCCGGCTGCTTCCCTGACTTGGGGGAAGCTCCTGTCCCTTCCCACGAGCTCAGCCTGCTGCCTCCCCGCACGGTGCCTGCGACCGCCGAGTGGCCTACGAGGACACGGAACTCAAGCAGAAAGACCTCATTCTCTCACCACGTTTGCCTTTCGAGCAACCCCAATGAGGAGTTCTTTAAATGCATGTGTGTGCTCCTAGTAATTGGCCCTCACACTTTGTCCTTCAGCATGTGTGTGGAGACTGAGGAGGGGCTGATAAAACTTCTCTTTAAAGGGTCTTGGGGAGGGGATATAACACCCTTGTTTGTGGAGTGAAATTAATATCTCACTGATAGCATTCGCTATTGTGTATCTGTCTCTCTCAATCTAGCTCCAGGAGGTGACCTCCAAATAAAGTTAATTTAATCTGCAGAAATAACCCCGCAATTGACTTTCCCGAAACTGATATTAGATGAAATCTCTGTTCCGCTGAGTCTGCCTGTCATTAGCTATTTCCCATGAAAGGCCTAATGTATAGCGTTTAAAACTCTCCTCTGATGTTGTCAAGTTTCATAAACACGCTCTTTTATTAAGCAATTAGCAGCACTGTGCGGTGTGGGCTTGGTCAGTCTGGGCAGAGACGCAGGGCCTGCCCTCGGTGCACAGGACTCCCCTGTGTGGCCTCAGCAGAGATGCAGTATCCAACCCCGGGATCCCAAGAGAGCAGGAGGGAAGAGCCACCTACACTGAACCACGGGGCATGTGCTGCTATGTCAGGCTCTGATGGGGCTCAGGCCATCGCGGTCCTGGGCGCCTGTTCCCAGGGAGCACAGGACACATACTGCCTGCTTCAGCCCGTCCACGCCAACCTTCCAGCCTAAGCTTCGCCCTAGGTGGGCAATGTGTTGGTGGGCACTGTCACCTCCCAGGGACACTCTGCTTCCAGCCTGTAGAGCCAGGGTGCCCTGTACCACTCTCGGGGGACTCTGAACATGTTTGTTCCAGATTCTGGGGGTGCGTTTACCCTCCGAGTCTCGGCACATAGGCCACCCTCCTTCCCTGTCCGGTCCTAGTGGGGACGAGGGGGCCTAGGGCAGGGCAATGGCTTTGTCCTCATTCTGTCCCTTCCTCCCTCCCCAGCTTTGGGACAGCTGCACTCCAGTGTCTCCCACCTCTATAAAACATCTGTAAAATGGGCACGATGATTCTGTGAGGCTGTCAGGACTCAAAGGGGCCACACTGCAAAGAGCTGAGCCACAGTACGCATGGTGGAAGGTTGCACGCACAGAGCTGGGATCAAGACTTGGGTTCTGGGAGGCTCCTGTTGCCCTTTCTTTGTATTATCCACAAGATGTGTGAGGGGATGAGCTCACACAGGACCCTGCAGCTCACGGACATCTGAGGGGACTTGAAGGGGAACCGGTGTCCAAGACAACTTCACCCACACTTGACTTTAACTCTGTGTCAGTCCCTGCAGACAGCCTGGAAGGAAGACAGCCATTCAGTGTACGTCTTAGTAGAGCCCACGCTTTATCACTAGAATAGTAACAGAAGACCTTTTTATTTTGCAATACATTTTGGTATAAAATTTACATGTAATGTAAATGTTAAATTCTTGTTACTTTGATTAGCACTTCCAAATAATTTTACAATATACTGCCAATGCAGAATACAATCTTCATGCTCTGGGGCCTGGTAAAGAAGTCTGTAAATGTCAATGGGCAAAATACATCAGTAAAAGACAGATTGTCAGAGTGGGTCAAAATAAGACCCAAGTGTATGTTGGCTGCAAGAAAACCTCTTTAGAGAAACCTGGGTTAAAAGTAAAGGACAGAAAAAGATCCGCCATTTAACACTGATCAGAAAAACACTGGAAGCTATAATAATGTCACACTCAGCAGACCTCAGGGATAACCAGGGCACTGCGCAGTGCTGAAGGGGGCTGGATTAGTAAAGCACTCTCGGGCTGTGTCCCAGTGGGTCTTGAGGGTGACCCTGGGCACTGTACCTGGTCCCCGCCCTTCCGTGCTCTGCCTTCTGGCTACTGCAGAGTGAGCAGCGCGGCTCCTCTGTGTCCTCCCCTATGATGTGTCCGCTTTGCCACCAGCCACTCGCAGACTAAGACCTGTGAAACCACGAGCCCAAACACTCTTCTCCTGAAGTTGTGGGTCTCGGGTATTTTTTTTCCTAGCACCTGAAAGCTGACTCAACACCGGAGTGAAGAGTCCAGGGAGGCACACGAACTTTGGACACGTGGGTGTTTAACAGCAAAGCTCACAAGACAAAAGCTGATAGAACTTCAAGGGGACACAGGTGAGCCCGCCGTCCCCACCGAAGGTTTTAACACGCGCGTTCAGAGACGAACAGACCTGGCTGACAGAAAATCAGCAAGAACTTAGTCGGACCCGGCACCATCCTGTCTTCTGCTTACAAGGCACATTCACCAAGGTAGACCACATGCTGAGTAGTGAAACACCCGAAGAAATTTTTAAAAAATGACAAATGTCTGCTTTCAGCCCAGAGTAAAATTAAACTAGAAATTACTAACAGAAAGATAACTAGAAAAATCTCAAACATGTGTAAAATGAGAACTATCAAGAGAAATTTTAGATATAAATTAAATAAAAACAAAGATTCAAACTGTGGATCACAGTGAGAGCCACGCTTAGGCTGTAATTTATAGGACCGATGAATATATTAGACAAGAGTAAAGATCTAAAATCAATAATGTCAGCTTCCACCTCAGAAAGTTAGGAAAATAAATCTTAATGAAGCAAAAATTTCAAAATGATAAAAACGGGGGTGGAAAGCAATCAAATTGAAAACAAGAAATCTGCTAGACTAACTAAAAAAAAAGAAAAAGGAAAGACACAAATCACTAACACCAGAATAAGGGGAGGCCACTGCAGACCCCGTGGACATTGAAAGGGTGATAAGGGAATATTATGAGTGATTCTGTATCCACTTTGATAAGCTAGATGAACCGGCCCAATCCCCTGGGAGAAATAATCTGCCAAAATTCATACAAGAAAAAATAAATTATCTGGATAGACCTACACCTATTACATAAGTCACTTTTGAAACAGCAAACACCAGGCCCAAATGTGTTCGCTGGCAAATTCTACAAAATATCCAAGGAAAAAAATCATGCCAATTTTCTATAGTCTCTGTACCAGAGCGTAAGTAGAGAGGGAATAATTTCTAACTTATTCTATGAAGCCAGAATCATCCTAACAGTAAAACCAGACAATGATATCACAAGAGAACAAAACTACAGACCAATATTTTTCCAAAACATAAATACAGATACTCTCTACAAAGTATCAGCAAGTCAGATCCAACAATGCCTGAGAAGAATTATGTAACATGACTGAGGTTTATCCCAGGTATATGAGGCTACTTCAGTATTCAAAAATCAGCTAATGTAATCCATCCTACCAAAGGCTAAAGAAGAAAGACGACACAATTACACCCCTAGATGTAGACACTACTTGAAAAAAATCCAACACCTAATCGTGATAAAAGTTCTCAGGAAAGTAGGAATTAGGAGAGCTTCTTCAAGTTGATAACAAACATAAAAAAAAAATCTACAACCAACATCATACTTTATTGTGAGAAATTTGAAGAATTTCTGCTAAGATCAGGAACAAGACAAAGATATCCCCTCCCACTGGTGCTTTTCAAAATACTAGAAGTCCTAACTATAAGCCAAGAAAAAAAAATTAAAAACAAATTGGGATGTATTTGTCCATCCCAAATTTGCCCATGTTTGCAAATCATGTTTGTATAGGTAGAAAACCTGAGAGAATGAAAAAAAAACAATAAAAACCTCTTAGGACCAGCAAATGATTATGCAAGTTTACAGGATACGGCACAAGCTTACCACTCAAAAGCCAGCATTTTCCCATGCGTCAGCCATGAACAAGTGGAATTAGAAATTTAGTATGAGAAATCATAAGTGTAAATAAGGACAAAAAGGTGTAATAGATATTATGTAAAAGAAAGATAATATTCAAAAGGGAGGAGGGGAAAAGAAGGAAGGGAAAAAGAAAAGAAAGGAAAAAGGAGAAAAATGGAAAAATGCAGATAAACTGTCGTAAATAAGGAGGGGAGGGGAGTGGTAGGGGGATGGGAAGGGGGAACCAAGATGTATCACATATCACGTACAGGTACAAATTCACTATGGTGAGTGTGATCATTATGTGTGCAATATACCAATACATGTTCTTGGCAAAAAAAAAAAAAATTAAAAACAATATCCTTTACTTTAGAAATCCCAAAATGAAACATTTAGATACACATCTAACAAAATATCTGTAAGATTCATATGAATCTTCTACTCAATATTATGAGGGGAAAGGAGGATTAAAAACGGACAAGAGATGAGAACATGAGCCTTACAAAAGAAGACAAACAGATGGCAAATAATCATATGAAAAGATACTGCTATCGCATGTGTCTCGAGGGAGTTACAAATTAAAGCAAGATACCACTACACACCCATTAATGTGGCCCAAATCCGAACCACTGACACCCCCAAATGTTGGCAAAGATGTGGAGTCAGCACCGGTCTGGTGGGAATGCAGCGTGGCGCAGCCATGTTGAGAAATAGTTTAGTCGTTTATAGCAAGAGTAGTCGCGTTCTTACCACACAGTCCAGCAGTTGTGTCCCTTGTCATACACCCCAAAATGGAAATTATGTCCACACATAAACAGAATTTGATAACACCTTCATTGATGATTGCTAAAACTTGGAAACAATCAAAATCATTAAGTGGATGGATAAAGAGTGGGACAACTAGATATGGAATATTATTCAGTACTATAAAAGTGAACTACCAGGCCATGGAACTCCCCGAAGGAGCTGTAAATCGTGTTTACGAAGCGAGAGAAGCCAATGGGAAGGGTCTAGGCACTGCAGCATCCCAGCCATATGGCATTCTGGAAAAGGCGAACCCACGGAGACAGGGAAAAGTCTTGTGTTGCCCAGCGTGCTGGGGCGGAAGGTGGGGCGGAAGGTGGGGCACAGAGGGCGGAGGGCAGGGGACTGCTCTGTGTGGTGCTGCACATCACACAGCTGTGCGAACCCGGAATGTGCAGCGCCCAGAGTGGACCGGGGAACCCACATGCTCTGGTTGACTGTGATGCCTCCTGCAGGTCCGTCATCTGTGACGGTGCCCCTGTGCCCTGGACATCAAGGGGAGGTGGCTGTGTGTGGGGGGGCAAAGTTAGTGGGAAATTTCTAAACATTCCAACCCATTCTGCTGTGAACCTAAAACTACTCTAAAAATAAAATCTAAAAATTTAAATAGGAAAATGTGAGAACTTCGCCATTACTGTCAAAAGACATTGACCACAGATTGAAGAAGACAATGAGAGCCCAGAAGCTTGATAAAGAGAAATGTAAGTAGAAAGTGCCGAAAACCAAAGGCACCGAAGAAACACACAGATTGTTAGAGGGAAATGACAACTGACCTTTAAAAATGCAGACAGAGTCTCAGCAGACTCACAGCCGAGCAAGGACAAGGAGGAAGCTTGGTGTGACATCGTCGGTGTCTGAAGAACATGGTGTTGCACCCAGGAGAAGCGGCCTTCAATAGTGAGCAAGAGAAAAAGTCACGTTCAGATAAAGGGCAGGGCGGAGCTACTCTGGCAGAACCGTTTTTTGTCACTTCATTACTTGTCAGCTTCTTTTAAAAATGAGGTGAAGAGAGGGCTGGGGAGTTAGCTCAGTGGTTAAAGCGCTTGCCTTGCAAGCACAAGGACCTGAGTTCGATCCCCAGCACCAAAAAAAAAAAAAAAAAATGAGGTGAAGAGGAAGCTGGAAATGGACGAAGGAATAAATAACAGTGAAAAGTGTAAATATGAAGGCGAATCTAAAGGTGTATTTGTCTTACAGGACACTACAATAATTCTGAGCTGTCTAAAATAAGAATTTAGATGCGTGACAGTGCAGACACGGAAGGTGTAGAGGGTGGTCAAGCCTCCCGGGCTCCTGCACTCTCAGGGATGAGGGTAAGAGTCATTGCTGGTGAGCGCAGGTTGAAGCGTGTGTGCTGTCTAACAAGAGACAGTAAAGGATGCTATGACTTTCACATCCGAGGAGAAAACCAGAATAATGAAATAACCAACCCAAAATAAATAAAAAAACAAATCAAAAAAAGAACATAGAGCAGGTGAGTCACTTATGTGATAGCATAATTAGTCCCTAACATACCCTTAATTATATCAACTGAAGAAAATCACATGCTTCACTTACCAGGCAATTAGTTTTTTAACTGGATAAAATAGTGACACCCACATGTGGAGTGTTTACCAGAAAGACATCTAAAATGAGAGGTAAGTGTAAAGGAAAAAAGATATGATAAGTCATATAAAGCACTCAGCAAAATGAAGCCAGTGTAGCTTGGCTGGTATTTGTGAAAGAAGATTTTGGAGACAGCTTTCATCATGCTCTGAGACTCAACTCGCCAGCAGATACAGCAATTTAATTTACATGTATCCGTCGGTCGGTCAACACAGATTCCTACATCCTGAAATAAAGGAGAAAAATCATGACATCATCTCAATGGCTGTGAAAAAAGAAAATTTACAAGCAAACTTGGAGTAGAAGAAAGTTTCTTAAGATGACAAATGGTGTCTTCAACAACAATGAAAATATGAAGTACACAATGTGCACACAGTAAATAGCCAGCGCAGTCAAAGATGGAGACATTTTAAAAGCTTTCTCTGGGTCGGGGATTTAGCTCAGTGGTACAAGGCTTGCCAGCAAGCACAAGGCTAAGTTCAATGTCCAGCGCCCAAACAAAACAAAAACAAAACAAAACAAAACAAACGTTCTCTCTGAAGTTGGAGACACAGAAAGGAAATTATCCACCTCCTCTCATCTAGCAGCAAGTCAAGAAATAAAATCTGAAAGGATGGGAAAGGAAGAAATGACGCTCCCCACACACAGAATGTAAGAAGCAGTGCAAATATTCCTTAGAACAAATGTGTAACTTTAGCAAGGTTGTTGGATTCAAAGCAACACAACCTGTAATAGCTGAGTCTTGGAAACAACCTAAATGCCCAACAACTAATGAATGGCTAAAGAAGATGTGGTTTTTCTACACAATGGAGTATTACTCTGCCATAAAAAGGACAAACTAGAGACATTTGTAGGTAAATGGATGTACCTTGAGAACATACTCTTAAGTGAAATAAATCAGACACTTATCACTGCACATCGAGTTGTTTCTCTGATGTGAGAAACCGTAAGTGTAAATAAGGACAAAGGGGTATAATAGATACTATGTTAAAAAAAAAAGATAGTATTCAAAAGAAAGGAGAACCAGATAGGGAAAAGGGGAAAAAAGAAGGATGGTTAAAAGAAAAGTAAGATGAAAGGGAAAAAAATGGAAAAATGTAAATAAACCTGTTGCAAATAGGGAAGGGTGGGGAAATGGAAGGGAGGGGAGGGGAAGAGGGGGGAAAACCAAGATACATCACGTATAGCTACAAAATAACCATGTTGACTATGATCATTACGTATACAATGTACCAATACATGTTCTTTGTAAAAAATAAAAAAACAAAACAAAACAAAACATAAAATCTGTACAAGTATAAAAATACAAGATAGGCAGGATCCCTGCACAAAAAGTCATGAAACATTAATGATAAAAATTAAAATCGACCTAAATATCTGTAAGGCATAACATATTTATAGATGGTCAAAGTTATTTCTGCAAAAGTTCATCTGATATTGTGGGGTCAATCTACTTCCAATTAACTTCCTGGCAAAATTTTGTTTTGTTTTTGTTTTTTGTGGAAGTCGAAAGCTGATTGTCTAAGGAAATGCAAAGTTTAAAATAGGTGGGAAACTCCCCAGAAAGGTCAAGGTTTCCAGCCTTCTCCCCTGGACATCAAGGTGTTTTACAAAGCTGCAGTAATTAGGAGAGTGCAGTTCGGAGGGAAGAACGGTCAATTAGAAATTGTGAAGGAGCAGAGCCCAGAAGCAGGGCCCAGGGCATGTGGATGCTGATTCATGACGAGGGTGCCCCGTGGAGCTGGGGGAAGTGTTCTTTCAATAAACGGTGCTGGAGTAATTGGTTTGACCCTTTGCCGCTCCACACATCACAGTTAGGTACAGATGCATATAAACCAAGTCAAAAACACAAAAAGTGTCTCCCAGATGATAACAGAGAAGCACTGTAGCTTTGTGGCTGGTCAGAGAGGGACCTTGGACACACAAAAAGCACTGACATGACAGAATGAAGTAACCAGCCATAGTGTCCAGCAGCCCAAATCCACCTGCTGCCACACACGTGGGGACCGCACAAATACACGGTGAGCAAATGAAGACACGGCCATTCATCAGTTGTTGGGCATTTAGGTTGTTTCCAAGACTTAGCTATTACAAATTGTGCTGCTATGAACATGGTTGTGCATATATCACTGTGATATGATGATTTTAATTCTTCTGGAAAGATACCCAGTAGAGGAATAGCTGGGTCAAATGGAACCTCTAGTTGTAGTTTTCTGAGGAATCTCCACACTGATTTCCA